>JAWVWS010000681.1:0-25000 GCA_033807775.1 Saussurea involucrata
CTGGTCCAGAATTGGTACAACAAACAACTGATAAGGTAAAAGAAATTCGGCAGCATATGAAAGCAGCTCAGGACCGACAGAAGAGTTATGCTGACCCGAAAAGGAGACCAAAAGAATTTCAAGTTGGGGAGCGCGTGATGCTTAAAGTGTCCCCATGGAAGGGTGTGATAAGGTTTGGTAAACGCGGGAAGTTAAGTCCACGTTTTCTAGGACCTTTCACTATCACTAAAAGGATTGGTTTACAAGCGTATCAGTTGGATCTTCCACCAGAGTTGGAAGGAGTTCATAATACCTTTCATGTTTGTTATCTTCGGAAATGTCTAGCCGAAGAGGAAGATGTGATTCCACTTACTGATGTAAGAGTGGATGAGAAGAGTCGCTGTGTGGAAGAACCAGAGGCAATTTTGGAAAGATCAGTTAGAAAGCTACGTAATGGTAAGGAGGTAGCTATGTTGAAAGTACAGTGGAAGCATCACATGGGTACCAATGTGACTTTAGAGTCAGAAGAGAGTATGAGGGATAAGTATCCCCATCTGTTTGTCTGACCTTGATTTCGAGGACGAAATCATTTTCAAGTTGGGGAGTATTGTAACATCCTGAATTTTCGATATTAGTGATTTAATGAGAATTGGGATCTAATTGTATTTTGGTTTTCAATCTTGAATTATATGGAAATTGATAATTCAATAGGGTTAAAATGCAAGTGATTAAGTTTGGTGCTACTTTTGGAAATAATTGGAACTTGAGGGGGTGTTGGGTCAATTTTGGAAAGTATGTAAGATATTATAGCTGGAAATCAGATATTGTTTCATTTCTTATGTTGAGGTCGGTCAAAAGGCAGAGAGAAAGAAAGAATTAGAGAGAAAAGAAGGAAAAAGGAAGAAAAGCAAGATTTGGTTCAAATTGGTAAGGAATTTGTATTGGTTTCTGATAATTCTTGTTGTGAATGAATGAGGATAAACGAATCTGTGTATTGGATTAATTTACAGAATCATTATCAACAGATTGGGGGAAATCAGATTTGTGCAGGAAGTGGATTTTGCAAACATAAGGTGAGTTCATTTGTACTTTGCTTAAATCAGTGTTCTTATGTTAAATTGAACCGTGAAATAGTTGTATAAAGTGATTATGAACTGTATGGTTGTACTGGGAATGAGCTGAATCGAACAGACAAGAAGTTAGATTAAATTTTAGGCTGTAGACCCGACTTTTCCGGATGAATCGTCATATCCGGAAAAGTCCATTAATGAATGTTTCCGGACACAGGAAGTATCCGGGTAGGTTGTATTTTAATATAAGAATCCGGATGATCATAGAGTCCGGATGTTGTCCGAATTTGGAATATTATCCGGAAAAGTAGGAATTTACCGGAAAGGATGTGTTGTCCGGGTGTTGGGATTGTCCGGGGAAATTAGGGTATCCGGAACATAGAAACGTCCGGATAAGATGGGTTATCCGAAAACTTTGGATTGTCCGGACACTTTGTGCAGACTGGGCAGTTTTCAGTTCTGTTAATTGTGAATCGTTATGATCTAATGATTGAGACATAATTAGTTTAGCATGAACATACGTACATTCGAAGGGTAATATGTTAGGCTTGATAACTGTGCCAGTTTGATACTAGGCAGGTGTTTGGTATAGGTAAAGGAGATTGGCTCATACTGAATGATATGAGAAAATCTGTATGGTATAAAGGTGATTTGCTCATACTGAATGATATGAGAAATCTGTATTAAGCATTGACTTGCACGAGTAGATAGTGTAATGGATCCATAGGCACTAAAGTTTGGTAATCACTTGGAATAGGCGTGTTGTATTTCTCGTTTAATCGTTATTCCAGTGTGTGTGGGAAATCATGGAATAGGCGTGTGGTATTTCTCGTTTAATCGTTATTCCTGGTTTCTAAGGAAGAGAGTGAGGTTGACATAAGTACTTGTAATCTCTGCTTCCTTACTGATAAATGGGCGTGTATAATCGCGATTTATTAGTGGAGAGCATTGATCTAGAATATTTGAAGATTCGTAGTGTGGCTCTGGAGTATGATATGCTGATGGATTTGTTGTCAGTCATAGTCATGGGATTGGATAAAAATCTGTATAATGAATCATCTGAATCATCATCTTTTTCATCTTCACTCCCTTCTTTGATTCCACCCCCAGCCTGAGTTCTTTCTTGACAACTACTATTTCAGCTTTTAGTCTCTCAATCTCCACTCCTTGCTTTAGCATGTCATTCAGTATTGCAATGTTTTGAGAACACAGTGTCTGCAGTAACCCCATCATGTCACCATGGCTTGATTTCTCATGCCTCATCTTTGACACACTTTTTATGTCAATCTGCCTCTTCTCATCTCCCTCTTCTTGGATGTCATCCTTCTCATATTGAGGTACTCCAATTACAGTCAAGAACTGGGACAGCAGACTAGGGAAGAAAATTTTCCCTTGGTTTCTTTTTGCAGAATAGTTGAGGAACTTGCAAATAATATCCCCTGTGTTCACCTTCTGCCCAGTCATGAGGCAATACAGGAGGATCATCCTCTCACAATTGATGGAGCTATCATGGGTGGTTGGAGCAAGGGAACTTTGAATGAAACTCATCCATACATTGGCATCGGGTAACAAGTTAATGGCCTTAAATGTCCTAAGAATGTAATTAGGATGGTCTTCCCATTTTGTTTCAGGTTTCCCTATGACCTTGATCATGTCATCCAATTGTTTTTTAGTGGCTGTTTTGGTGAGTGTATCAAAGCAGATGAGGTAGGTGTGGTGATTTTCAGCTAGTTGTTTACGGATTCTGCAGTTAAATAGAACCCTATGCCTCTAACAGTGGTGATGTTGGACTTAGTTTGTGACAGCTCAACATAAAATTCTCTAATCAAGGTGAGGTTGTAGGAAAGTTTTACCTCACAAAACTCCTCCCATTGCTGTTGAGTTATCACCTTGTTGATGAATTCAAACTCCCTTGTGCTTTTTAGAAACAAACCCCTTATCCATCAATGCACACTTCTTCTTCAGATTCTCACATGCCTGCTTTGCATCAGGACTGCTGAAACCATCATGCAACCTCTTGGGTCTTGGAATGATGTGAGGACCAGATTGCATAGATGTTCCAGCTTCTGGCTGCTCTGTGGATGCTCCAACATTGGTCTTTCTTGCAAAAGCCTTTGATTTCCTTGTTCTAGGGGGCTTGGCATCAAGAGTCTTCTTTCTTGGCTTCTTGGTTTTAGGCTCAGAACCTGTAGGATCAGTAGTGGTGGTCTCTGCATGGTCTGAAGCAGTCCTTTTGTTAGGATTTGCCTTTGGTTCATCAACAGGATTGTTGGGAACCTCCACAGAAACTGTTTCATCAGCTTGATGCTGTTTGGATGCTACAACATCAGTGGTCAGTAAGGATTCCTGTTCCATCTTGTGTACAAATAAATCGTCAAAATCCATATGTTCCCAACTATCCCACCTAGGCTCATACAAAACTGTGTTTGGTTGAAAGTTAGGGGGAGTCCTTGGATCATCAAAAGGCCAAGTTAAGTAAAGAGTGTGTTCTGTTTGTGCATTATTGATGTCTACCTCATCATCAGAGGTGAGATACTCCTCTACTAAGATAGAAAGTTCTAAAAATACCTCATTTGCATCCATATTAAGGTCAGGGAGAGTGCTTTTAGAAGTAGATGACTCTGGTGCCTTCTCCCTTGCATTCTTAGATGCCCCTATCGCGTCTGTTTCTGCCACCACAGTGGGTGATTTTGGAGCTGCTTCTTCAACCGTAGTAGTGGGGGGTATTTGATCAGTGGTTTCACCCCCTGATTGGTGTTGGGTTGATTTAGAAGCCTCACCCACAATAGGATTCTCAGTGGTAGAAGATACAAAACAAGGTTTTTCAAAAGAGGGTTTCTTGATAGGATTGGTGGGGGTTTCACCCACAGTGGTTTGCTCACTTGTTTTGGGAGTTGTTTCAGTAAGATTTTCGACAGTGGTAGAGGAGGGATTGGTGTCGACCTCCAGGTCCACCATTTCTGGTTCAGAGTTCGAAGGAGGTCGAACCACTGCCCTATGTCGTATGCTTCTGCGAGTAGGGTGTCCACCATCTCTTACTGCTGCTTCTTTTACTCTTGCCATCGATTTTTGGTGATGATCGAGAAAGTTCGTTGGAGGTTATGGCGGTTGTGGGTGGTTTTCGGGTGGATGAGAAAGAGAAGGAAAAAGAGGGTTTTTGAATTTAATGGTTTTTGGGAAGTTGAAAGGGTAAAGTTGAAATTAAGACAAACCACATTACTCTTTTTGTTTTATGTTTATTTTAATTACAGTTGGTTTCATCTTAGGGTAAGTACATAAAGGACAACCCTAAATGTACCTTGAATACTGGTATGTGTACCTTCCGTAACAAAACAACAAATGTAGTACAAAAAGGAGGCGTTGGTTATGATGAACTTTTTCAGGGGTTACCTCAAGTGTATTAACATTAATTCAATGCTAAAACTTTACCAACCTTAAAAATCTCACATTTTATCCCACTTGAAACCGGAACAGAAGGTGGATGCTGGAGGAATGCTGTAGCATCCAGAGTTTTCGTGCCTTCTATGCGAACTGTTACAACAAAACTACTACTAAAGCTGGTTAAGATTAAAACTACAATTAAACTAAGAAATGAGTATTTACAAACACTTGTGGACTAGAAAGAGTCCATGACTTTTTATGAAGCTTTTAGCAAACTGTAGCAAAAAACACAGAGCATTGTTCTGGGATTGCTACAACATCATGATAGAGTTTCACTCTCTTTCCATTCACTTTAAACACATTGTTATTCTTAGGATTGATCAAGTCTACATCCCTATAGGGGTAGACTTTGTGAATGGTAAAGGGACCAGACCATCTGCTTTTGAGTTTTCCTGGAAACAATTTTAACCTGGAATTGAACAAAAGAACCTGTTGCCCTGCTTGTAATTCCCTATGTTGGATTCTTTTGTCATGCCATTTTTTGGTTTTCTCTTTATAGAGTTTGGCATTTTCATAGGACATGTTCCTATGTTCTTCTATTTCACACAGTTGTAATTTCCTTTTGTTTCCAGCAGCATCTAAGGACATATTTAGCTCTTTGATGGCCCAATATGCCTTATACTCAAGTTCTAAAGGGAGGTGAAATGCTTTACCAAAGACTAGCTTATATGGGGACATACCAATTGGTGTTTTAAAAGAAGTTCTGTATGCCCATAAAGCATCATCTAATTTAAAGGCCCAGTCTTTCCTGTGTGGTTTCACCACTTTTTCCAGGATTCCTTTGATTTCCCTATTAGAAAGCTCAGCCAGTCCATTTGTTTGTGGGTGGTATGCAATAGCTATTCTGTGGTTAACATTGTATTTTTCAAGGGTTCCTTGCAACACCTTATTCACAAAATGGGTACCCTCATCACTAATTAGTGCCCTTGGGGTACCAAACCTTGTAAAAATGTGTTTTTGAAGAAATTTAACCACAGTTTTTGCATCATCAGAGGCACATGCAATTGCTTCCACCCACTTTGACACATAGTCAACAGCCACTAGAATGTATTGGCAATTGTTAGATGGTGGAAAAGGTCCCATGAAATCAATTCCCCACACATCAAACAATTCCATTTCCAAGATTCCATTTAAAGGCATTTCATATTTTTGATAAATGGAACCAGTCCTTTGACATTCATTACACCTTTTAGAAAAATTGTAAGAATCTTGGAAGAGAGTTGGCCAATAGAAACCAGATTGTAACACTTTGGCTGCTCTCCTTTGGCTCCCAAAATGACCTCCATATGCTGAGGTGTGGCAATGGTGTAAGATTTCTGCCACATCATTTTGTGGAACACAACTTCTCAAAATTTGATCTGTACCAAGTTTAAACAGAAAAGGATCATCCTAGAGGTAGAATTTGGCATCATGGAGAAACTTTTTAAGCATATGGCCAGTATAATCAAGAGGTTTGATGCTACAAGACAAGTAGTTGGCAAAATCAGCATACCAAGGGATGCTAGATGAATGTTGTGGCATCAAGATTTTCTCGTCTGGGAAGGATTCAATGATATCTCCTTCCCCTTTCTTTTCTACTAGGTTTTCTAACCTAGACAAATGGTCTGCCACTTGGTTGTTTACCCCTTTTCTATCCACAATCTCTAGGTCAAACTCTTGCAACAACAGAACCCACCTAATCAACCTAGGTTTGGCATCCTTTTTAGAGATTAAGTACTTAATGGCAGCATGATCTGTATGTACAATGACTTTTGCTCCCACTAAATATGATCTAAATCTCTCAAAAGCAAAACCTACAACCAAGAGTTCTTTTTCAGTTGTTGTGTAGTTGATAAATTGAATGAAACACTTTCTCCTTTCTTTGACCTAAGACGGCTCCTACAGCCCAGTCACTTGCATTACACATGATTTCAAAAGGTTTGTCCCAATCTGGGGCCACAACCACTGGAGCAGTTACCAGAGCATTCTTTAAAGTGATGAATGCATTTCTACATTCTTCATTAAAATCAAATTTATGGTCATTTTGTAAAAGTAAACACAAAGGTTTTGAGATTTTTGAAAAGTCTTTGATAAACCTTCTGTAAAATCCTGCATGACCAAGAAAGCTTCTAATTCTTATAACAGTGATTGGTTCAGGTAGTTTTCAATAACTTCCAATTTGGCTTTGTCTACCTCAACCCCCATTTTTGAAACCAGGTGTCCAAGAACTATCCCTTCTTTGACCATGAAATGACACTTTTCCCAGTTTAGGACTAAATCAGTTTTTTCACCCCTTTCAAGGCTTCTTTTCAAATTCTCCAAACAATTATCAAAAGATGAGCCATATACAGAAAAATCAACCATAAATATTTCAATGGATTCTTCGAGCATATCAGAAAATATGGACATCATACATCTTTGAAAAGTTGTAGGAGCATTACAAAGGCCAAAGGGCATTCTCCTAAAGGCAAAAGTACCATAGGGACAAGTGAAAGTGGTCTTTTCTTGGTCTTCAGGTGAAATGGAGATTTGGTTGTATCCGGAGTATCCATCCAAGAAACAATAGTATTCTTTTTCGGCTAACCTGTCTAACATTTGATCAACAAATGGTAGTGGAAAATGGTCATTTTGTGTAGCAGTGTTAAGTTTACGGCAGTCCATGCAAATTCTCCATGCTGAAACTACTCTAGTTGGGATGAGTTCATTCTTTTCATTGGCCACTACTATAAAAGCTTCTTCTTAGGGACACATTGGACAGGACTAACCCAAGAGCTACTGGCTATAGAAAAAATGATTCCTGCATCTAACCACTTTAACACTTCCTTTTTCACTACCTCTTTCATGACAGGGTTTAGCCTTCTTTGTGGATCAATGGATGTGAAGTTCTTGTCTTCTAAGATGATCTTATGTTGACAAATAGAGGGACTAATTCCTCTAAGGTCAGCAATGGTCCATCCTGTGGCTTTTGAGTGTAACTTCAGCAATTCCACTAACTTCTTTTCTTGATGCAATTCTAAAGTGGATGAAATGATGACAGGCAGATTGTTTTCATCTTTTAGAAAAACATATTTTAAATGGGGTGGGAGTTGTTTCAACTCCAGGTCAGGTGGTGAAATGATTGATGGTGTGAAAGTCTTTTGCTCACTAGGTTCCAAAGATTCAAACTTAGCAACAGCCTCATCTATTATCTTCTCATCATCATCATCATACTCCTCATCATCCTCTTCTTCCAACCTACAAATTTCCCTAACTCCTTCTTCATTACACAAGGTTTAAATCATACTTAGGCTAGAACATTCTTCCATGTCATCAGGGTATTTCATGAAATTGAAGACATTGAATGTGACTTTTTGGTCTTGAAGTCTCTTGGTCAACTCTCCCTTTTGGACATCTATCAAAGTTCTTCCGGTGGCTAAAAAGGGTCTCCCTAAAAGAATAGGAATATCTTGGTCAGCCTCAAAATCTAAGATGATAAAGTCAGTAGGAAAGATGAATTTTTCAACTTGAACTAAGACATCTTCAATTTTACCCTTTGGATAGGCAATGATTTTATCAGCTAAAATGAGTGTGACAGTGATAGGTCTGGCTTCTCCTATACCTAAGCTATTGAAAATAGACAAAGGCATAAGGTTGACACTGGCTCCCAAATCACATAAGGCCTTTCCAACTTCTTTCCCTCCTACGGAACATGGAATGGTAAAACTCCTTGGGTCTTTGAGTTTAGGTGGAATTTTGTTGGTCAAGAGAGCACTACACCCTTAAGTCATGGCCACAATTTCATATTTTGTCAACTTCTTCTTCTTGCTTAAAATGTCTTTAAGAAATTTGGCATAGCTGGGCATCTGCTCAATTGCTTCAACAAGGGGTATGTTGATATGCAATTGTTTAAACACATCCAAAAATTTCTTGAATCGCATTTCTTCCTTATTATTCTTTAACCTTTGTGGGTAAGGAACATAAGGAGGAATTGGCTCAATAACGGCTTTCTTTGGTTGTGTTAAGCTTTTAGAGTAGACTTCCTCCACCCTCAAATTTAGATCTTTGATACCTTTTGTTATACTTTCTTTGACAGGGCATTTTGGTTTGTTGACTTCACTTTCCACTGTGTTTTCCTTTGGGATTGGGGTTTTTGGCTCTAAGTCCTTAGGATATGGTTCTTCTAGGATGTTGGGCAATGTTGTAGCATTAGACTTAGACTTCTTTTCTATTTCAGCTTGGGTTTTTGGTCCAAACTTTTTGTCTAAGGTTTTATCTAAGTCTTTCCCACTCCTAAGTGTCACGGCTTTCACATGTTCTTTTCCTGGGGCCCGTGGGATTTCTGTGTTACTTGGCAATGTTCCAATAGGTCTGTTACTTTGGTTAAGAGCAAGTTGACTAACCTGTGTTTCAAGGTTTCTTATTGAAGTGTTGGTTTGGTTAATTGCATTGTTGGTTTTGGTGATAAAACTTTTCAATACCGATTCCAAGGAAGATGATTTTGCTTTTTGAAAAGGCGGTTTGTTGTTTTGGAAATTTTGATTTTGATGATTTTGATTATTTTGGTAGTTTTGAGAACTGTTGGCATGTGGCTGAGTTTGAAAATTGGAGTTTCCTTGTTGCTTATGCTCAGGTGGATTTAAACTTGGACTGGTCCATGAAAAGTTTGGATATTGTTTCCAACTTGCATTGTAATTGTTAGAGTACGGACCATTTCTATTATGAACATAGTTAACTGATTCAGAGTTTTGAGGACAATGTTCATAAGAATGGCCTCCACTACAACAAACACATTGCACTGAGAGGATAGCTGGAGTGGGTGTAGTGGCAGTTGGTTGTGTTCCCTGACCGATAGTTATGTTTTTAAGCATATTGGTCATGGAAGCAAGCTGAGCTGTCAATGCAGTGTAAGCATCTAAATCATGCATTCCAACAGTCTTCTTTGTGGTTAGTGCCCTTGGATCAGCCCAATGCCCATTGTTTGTGAAAATCTTTTCAAGAATTTCATACCCGGTGTTATAGGTGTGGGAAGTAAAGGCCCCTCCTGATGTCGCATCATGCATTTGTTTTGCATTGGAATCAAGTCCATTATAAAATGTCTCGAGTTGAATACAGTAGGGAATGCCATGGTGAGGGCATTTCCTTAATAATTCCTTAAACCTTTCCCATGCATCGGGAATTGCTTCATCGTCCATTTGTTTGAACATGCAAATTTCATTTCTGGACTTAGCAATCCGGGTAGGTGGAAAATATTTTCTTAAAAAAAATTCAGCCATGTCAGCCCATGATGGGACAGAACCGGGTGCCAATGAATTAAACCAAATTTTTGCCCGATCCCTTAAAGAAAAAGGAAACAATGTGAGTCTTAGGGCATCAGAAGATACCCCAGGAATCAGAAAAACATCGATGATCTCTTTAAAAGATTTTAAATGTGAGTGTGGATCTTCCAATGGAAATCCGGAAAATTGACCATTGGCTTGCAACATGTGAAACATAATGGGTTTTGGTTCAAAATGTGTTCTATCCATGTGAGGCTTTACAATTCCTGAATTTAATTGCTCAAAGTTAGAAATTGCATAGTCCATGATTCGCCCATTTTTTGAGTTTGCAAGATCAATGATGTTTAATGGTTCATTTTGGTCATTGTTACCATGTGATTCTTCATCATCATCTTCGTTATTAATTGGTTGCTCTTGAAAATCATGAACTTGTGGATTTCCAAAACCGGGAGGATTACCAAAAACTGGTGGGTTTAAAAACTTTGGTCGCACTCTAGGGTTTTCAAAAACTGGTGGTCTCATGTGGTTCCCTACAGGTGGTGGTCTTACTTCTACGACGGGTGGTCTTGGTGGTCTATGTTCAAATCCGGGTGGTGCGTCCATATCGGGAGGATTCATGGAATTTGAAGTTCTTTGTAACCTCATTCTATTATGAAAGGTTCTTTCTATGTCAGGATCTAATTCAAAAAGTTCCCCTCGTTGGATTCGTGGCATACACCACACTTCGTGTGCTTCGGGCGGTGTTAGAAAAACCAAATCTTTTAAAATACTTTTATAAACTTTTAACGTGCCAATACCCGACAAAGACGCCAAAAACTTAACAATGCTTTGAATACACCGATAGATGTGTGCTAATTAAACCTCAACGCAAATATACATTGGGATCTAATGTCGTCTTTCAATTAATAAAGTGGTGAGAGCCACGTATCGTTCCACAGAGATTGGAGTAAAAGCGTAGTAAAAATCTAATAAAAGATATGGTTTCCAAGGATCAAGTCAAAGACAATATTTTGGTTGGATTTATTACAGATTATATAGAGCAAATAATAAAGAAAGCAAGTGTGTAAGATGTTGGGGTGAAGTCTAAACACAAATTCCAGCAGACCAATGTTGTGGCAATGCTACAGCATTTCTCTCTCAACACTTATGTTCACCATCTACTTTTCAGGATGCCTTTCCGGATCTTCAACATTGTACTACTGATCTAGCTTTCACTCAACCCATTCATGGTGTTGTATCAGGACTATCAATAGCAAATGATGCCTTCCAAGTATATGGATAAACAAATTACTTTGTTAAAAATCACTCTTCCAAGTTGATCCCATATCAGTTAAGTTGACGTGTTCTGAGTGATTCATTCCTGATACGCACTCTACACTTTTACCATCATGACGATGACCAACTTATCGGGCAAAATCAACCCAGAAAAGACAGAGATGACAAATTCCTTTGTCAGTAGATCTTCCAAGTCTTACTTCCTTTGTCATTCGGATTGACGTGCATATCAATGGCTCATTCCTGATGCCATGGCACTTTAACACTTTCAAAGTGATCAAAACGTCATGAAGTAAACTTAATCTTTTATAAAACTTAACATGAAATGGTGAACATCATTATTGAGAAACGATGTCCACCTTTCTTTATGTTTAAAACCTCACCCTTTTATCTCACACCAAGCTATAAAAATTAGCTACTCATGCTTGAAATTAAATTGCAATAAATGTAAATGACTGAAATTAAAGACATAATGTAAATGACGTAAAAGTAAATAACAAGAATGTAAGATGGAATAATTAAAGGCTAGAAAGAAGTGCAACAATGTTGTCAGCAATGCTGCAGCAACTTATGCATAAGAACTAGAAGAAGAACAAGAAGAAGAACTTAAAAGTAACTTGCATAAAGCTTAAAATGTTTCACATCAGTTGTGAACTGATGGATCGATCCTTAAAAACAATGCCATGCACCCCTATTTAAGCAAGAGAGGGATAGCACAAAAGTAAATATCAAAATGGATCTTCTAATGTACCATGTAAGTACAGTATATGTACTAACACATTGTCTAAAAGAAACTACATAGTACTTCTCCTATTACAACCCAAGGGAATCAGATTTTAAAGGTAACTAGCT
Source organism: Saussurea involucrata (assembly GCA_033807775.1). Classification (NCBI taxonomy): domain Eukaryota; kingdom Viridiplantae; phylum Streptophyta; class Magnoliopsida; order Asterales; family Asteraceae; genus Saussurea; species Saussurea involucrata. The sequence goes on from JAWVWS010000681.1 coordinate 11,852, forward strand.
AGTTGGAATTTGATTATTCTTGACTTTCTTCCAAAAATTGAGTTCCATGTCATTAATCCTCCTTCGTTCTTCATGAATTCCAATGCTGTAGCAATGAGAGGCAACAACAGCCTGTACTAAGAACAAGTTAGCCACTTTATTTTGTAAAAACAAGTAAAATCATTTACTTAGCTCCATGATTAAGAAAGATGCAAATAAGATAATAAAATGACTCAATGGTTGGGATAAAGCAAAATATTCTACCTAAAAATAGAGTAAAAAGGTACTGTATGCATTAAATAATCAATGCATATCACACCCTCAAATTTAAAGTGTTGTTTGTCCCCAAACAACTAAAAGACCAAAAACAAAATTGGCTTAATTGTGAAATTTTCTTGCAAAATATTGGCATTAAGTGCACACATAATGTAGTACCTATCGTATGTAGTTCATAGCCTTTCATAAATCTTTTGGCACCCAATTATGCATAGATGTGTGTATGAAACATAGGCTAGCACTAGTCTTCTTTTTGTTAGAAACAACACAACCTATATTTAGGATCACTAGGGCTTTGTAGGGTCACTCTTTTTGGCATTTCTTTTCTCACACAGCCTTTTCCCTCAACAAACTTAACAAAAACTTTCAATTTTTGGCACTTTGTGCTCTCCTTTTTGTTGACTTTGTGTACCTTGCCCCTATGGGACATTTTTGGTACTTCTTTGATCACAAGAATTCAGATTAGAGGTTTGCTCTTTTGTATTGATTTTTCTAAGGTGTACCCCTCCTTTTTAGGGTGTAACCTTCCCACTCTCAAATTTAGAATGTACAATGTCCCCATTGTACCCCAATTAAGTGTATGAGTGTATAAAGGTTACAATTGGCTTATGCAAATTGAAAAGATGGCCTAGATCATTCCCCTAAATGCATGTAGGTCATGTTGGTCAATGTGTGTCCTAACAAGATGAATGCTAGTTCTAACAGGAACACAACAGCTAGATGATTGGCATGCATCAAAGATTTATTATGGATATGAACACAAAAGTTGATATTACCTATGTGTGATTTTGCAAGATAAAATAAATCTAAAAATGACAAATTATCCCAGACGCAATAAATAAATAAATGGAAGCTAAGGAAGTGATTTTGACCTGTCCTACTCCATAAGAGTAGGTCGTGACTTCTCTTGTGCAGCTCCAGATATTGCCTCTGATGCTGCAGCAACAGTGTTGGGTGCTGCTATTGATGTGGTGTTCAATGCTGCAGCATCAGCCTGCTGCCTTCCCTTTTCCAAGCTGTCTTTAGCCTCCTTCAGCCTCTTATTCTCCTCAACCAGCTTTCTGTTCCTGCCCTTCAACTTCCTCATCTGAATCATCATCTTTTTCAGCTTCAATCCCTTCTTTGATTCCACCCCCAGCCTGAGTTCTTTCTTGACAGCTACTATTTCAGCTTTTAGCCCCTCAATCTACAATCCTTGCTTTAGCATGTCATTCAGTATTGCACTATTTTGAGAACACAGTGTCTGCAACAACCCCATCATGTCACCATGGCTTGATTTCTCATGCCTCAGCCTTAACGCACTCTTTGTGTTAATCTGCCACTTCTCATCTCCCACTTCTTGGATGTCATCCTTCTCATATTGAGGTACTCCAATTGGAGTCAAGAACTGGGACAGCAGACTAGGGAAGAAAAATTTCCCTTGGTTTCTTTCGCAGAATAGTTGAGGGACTTGCAAATAATATCCCCTGTGTTCACCGTCTGCCCAGTCATGAGGCAATAGAGGAGGATCATCCTCTCACAATTGATGGAGCTATCATGGCTGGTTAGACCAAGGGAACTTTGAATGAAACTCATCCATACATTGGCATCGGGTAACAAGTTAATGGCCTTAAATGTCCTAAGCATGTAAATAGGATGGTCTTCCCATTTTGTTTCAAGTTTCCCTATGAGCTTGATCATGTCATCCAATTGTTTTTAGTGGCTGTTTTGGTGAGTGTATCAAAGACAGAGGAGGTGGGTGTGGTGATTTTCAGGTAGTTGTTTATGGATTCTTCAGTTAAAGAGAACCCTATGCCTTTAACAGTGATGATGTTGGACTTGGTTTGTGACAGCTCAACATAAAAATCTCTCTAATCAAGGTGAGGTTGTAGGAAAGTTTTACCTCACAAAACTCCTCCCATTGCTGTTGAGTTATCACCTTGTTGATGAATTCAAACTCCCTTGTGCTTTTAAGAATCAAACCCCTTATCCATCAATGCACACTTCTTCTTCAGATTCTCACATGCCTGCTTTGCATCAGGACTGCTGAAACCATCATGCAACCTCTTAGGACTTGGAATGATGTGAGGTCTAGATTGCATAGATGTTCCAGCTTCTGGCTGCTTTATAGATGCTCCAGCATTGGTCTGTCTTTGTTTCTTGGTTTTAGGCTCAGAACCTGTAGGATTAGTAGTGGTGGTGTCTACGTGGTCTGAAGCCTTCCTTTTGTTAGGATTTGCCTCTGGTTCATCAACAGGATTGTTGGGAACCTCCACAGAAACAGTTTCATCAGCTTGATGATGTTTGGATGCTTCAGCATTAGTGGTCAGTAGGGATTCCCGTTCCATCTTGTGTACAAATAAATCATCAAAATCCATATGTTCCTAACTATCCCACTTAGGTTCATCTAAAACTGTGTTTGGTTGAAAGTTAGGGGAGTCCTTGGATCATCAAAAGGCCAAGTCAAGTAAAGAGTGTGTTGTGTGTGCACTGTTGATGTCTACCTCATCATCATAGGTGAGATACTCCTCTACTAAGATAGAAAGTTCTGAAAATACCTCATTTGCATCCATATTAAGGTCAGGGAGAGTGCTTTTAGAAGTAGATGACTCTGGTGCCTTCTCCCTTGCATTCTTAGATGCCCATGTCGCGTCTGTTTCTGCCACCACATTGGGTGATTTTGGAGCCGCTTCTTCAACCGTAGTAGTGGGGGGTATTTGATCAATGGTTTCACCCCCTGATTGGTGTTGGGTTGATTTAGAAGCCTCACCCACAGTAGGATTCTCAGTGGTAGAAGATACGAAACAAGGTTTTTCAAAAGAGGGTTTCTTGATGGGATTGGTGGGGGTTTCACCCACAGTGGTTTGCTCACTTGTTTTAGGAGTTGTTTCAGTAAGATTTTCAACAGTGGTAGAGGAGGGATTGGTGTCGACCTCTAGGTCCACCATTTCTGGTTCAACGTTCGAAGGAGGTTGAACCACTGCCCTCTGTCATATGCTTCTGCGAGTAGGGTGTTCACCATCTCTTACTGCTGCTTGTTTTACTCTTGCCATCGATTTTTGGTGATGATCGAGAAAGTTCACCGGAGGTTATGGAAAACCACTTTACTCTTTTTGTTTTATTTTTATTTTAATTACAGTTGGTTTCTTCTTAGGGTAAGTACATAAAGGACAACCCTAAATGTACCTTGAATAGTGGTATGTGTACCTTCCTTAACAAAACAACAAATGTAGTACAAAAAGGAGGCTTTGGTTATGATGAACTTTTTCAGGGGTTACCTCAAGTGTACTAACATTAATGCTAAAACTTTACCAACCTTAAAAATCTCTCATTTTATCCCACTTGAAACCAGAACAGAAGGTGGATGCTGGAGGAATGTTGTAGCATCCAGTGTCTTCGTGCCTTCTATGCGAACTGTTACAACAAAACTACTACTAAAGCTGGTTAAGATTAAAACTACAATTAAACTAATAAATGAGTATTTACAAACACTTATGGACTAGAAAGAGTCCATGACTTTTTATGAAGCTTTTAGTAAACTGTAGCCAAAAACACAGAGCATTGCTCTGGGATTGCTACATCATCATGATAGAGTTTCACTCTCTGGCCATTCACTTTAAACACATTGTTATTCTCAGGATTGATCAAGTCTACAGCCCCATAGGGGTAGACTTTGTGAATGGTAAAGGGACCAGACCATCTGCTTTTGAGTTTTCCTGGAAACAATTTTAATCTGGAATTGAACAAAAGAACCTGTTGCCCTGCTTGTAATTCTCTCTGTTGGATTCTTTTGTCATGCCATTTTTTGGTCTTCTCTTTATAGAGTTTTGCATTTTCATAGGACATGTTCCTATGTTCTTCCATTTTACACAGTTGTAATTTCCTTTTGTTTCCAGCAGCATCTAAGGACATATTTAGCTCTTTGATGGCCCAGTATGCATTATACTCAAGTTCTAAAGGGAGGTGTCAGGCTTTACCAAATACTAGCTTATATGGGACATACCAATTGGTGTTTTAAAATCAGTTCTGTATGCCCGTAAATCATCATCTAATTTAAAGGCCCAGTCTTTCCTGTGTGGTTTCACCTCTTTTTCCAGGATTCCTTTGATTTCCCTATTAGAAAGCTCAGCCAGTCCATTTGTTTGTGGGTGGTATACAGTAGCTATTCTGTGGTTAACATTGTATTTTTCAAGGGTTCCTTGCAACACCTTATTCACAAAATGGGTACCCTCATCACTAATTAGTGCCCTTGGGGTACCAAACCTTGTAAAAATGTGTTTTTGAAGAAATTTAACCACAGTAGGCACATGCAATTGCTTCCACCCACTTTGACACATAGTCAACAGTCACTAGAGTGTATTGGCAATTATTAGATGGTGGAAAAGGTCCCATGAAATCAATTCCCCACACATCAAACAATTCCACTTCCAAGATTCCATTTAAAGGCATTTCATTTTTTTTAGAAATGGAACCAGTCCTTTGACATTCTTTACACCTTTTGGAAAAATTGTAAGAATGTTGTAAGAGAGTTTGGCCAATAGAAACCAGATTGTAACACTTTGGCTGCTCTCCATTGGCTCACAAAATGACCTCCATATGCTGAGGTGTGGCAATGGTGTAAGATTTCTGCCACATCATTTTCTGGAACACACTTTCTCAAAAATTGATCTGCACCAAGTTTAAATAGAAATAGATCATCCCAGGGGTAGAATTTGGCATCACGGAGAAACTTTTTAAGCATATGGCCAATATAATCAGGTGGTTTGATGCCACAAGACAAATAGTTGGCAAAATCAGCATACCAAGGGATGCTAGATGAATGTTGTAGCATCAAGATTTTCTCGTCTGGGAAGGATTCAATGATATCTCCTTCCCCCTTTCTTTTATACTAGGTTTTCTAACCTAGACAAATGGTCTGCCACTTGGTTGTTTACCCTTTTTCTATCCACAATCTCTAGGTCAAACTTTTACAACAACAGAAACCACCTAATCAACCTAGGTTTGGCATCCTGTACTTAATGGCAGCATGATCTGTATGTACAATGACTTTTGCTCCCACTAAATATGATCTAAATCTCTCAAAAGCAAAAACTACATCCAAGAGTGTGAGTTCCAGATTCGTGCAACAAACAATAGAAATCAATAGATATGAAACAGATAGTATGATTTCAACTGGTCATCCAATTCACCTTCAATATGCAGAGAGAATTACAATACGTTCAGGAAAGTGTAAAAAGATAACTAGCTTAATTTTCTAAGCTATAACACATTATATACTATGGGCCCATGGCATGTAAGCCCATGGCCCGTTTACACATTTAAGGCTCAAGAATAGATAATTAACAGATTAGCCCTTGAACTTTTATTCAACCTGATTTGACCCTAACAATCTCCCCCTTTGAATTGAAGTTCGAGTTCGCGCCAGTTCTCGACGTATCTCTTTCGGAGCGCAAAGTGGATCTTGAACATTCTAATTGCTAGGCGGTAGTCGATGCAGTCTTCAATTGCTTCTAAGGCTTTTTGAGCGGTAATCTCTTTTGAATTGGGAACAAACGACGATTTTCGATTTTCGGATTCAAAAATGATAATGTTATGAAGAGCATCTCTTACTTTGAGGAGTGTGCCATCGCAGAATCTGTCGACCTGGGTGAAGCGAAGAAACCTCTTTTCTTTCTGATCGTTGAGGTATACTATCCCAAATTCCGGTTCTAGAAGCAGTGCGTTCTCGGGATACATCTTCAGCTCGGGTGATTTCAGGTTCGGTTTTAGCAGGTTTACCTTCTTTGCTCTGTTCTCGATTCCCATTTGGAAGTCTGTGAGGTAGGACATCATGATCGTGTGAATTAGGAATCGACGGACAGCCTCGAGCGCTTTTGTTACTTGAAGGGGTCGGATGGTTCTGGTTCGGAGGTCTTTCAGTATAGCGAGGAAGTCGAACGGTCTGAGGTTCTTAAAGTCAGCTTCGGAAATTCTCCATTCATTACCGTCTTAGCATCGGACGGTGAATACTAGAAACATGACTCTAAGGATTCGGCCGGTTTTGATGTTTAACACTTCAGTGATCTTGTGCTTGGTTCGGACTTGGCTAACTGGCAGACACCGCTTCATGGCATTTATGTACTGGCCTTGGTATTCCTTGTCGAAGTGAGAAATCCCAAGGCAAAATGTAGGGTCGATAGGGCGTAACCTGTGAACATTCATCTTCTTCAGAGATACCTCCAGGTGAGGAATGAGGATCATGATCTTCTCCCATCGGATTTGTTTCTATTGAGGATGAGGATGATCTGAAGCTGTTGGTTGTTGAGGAGATGTCGGATTTGCAGTAGTTGATGTTTCGGGTATCGTAGAAGTCTCAGTGGCCTGAGCAGTGTGAACGGGTGTACCATATAGGTTTTGCAGCAGAAACTGGTCATAGTCAACGTTGTCGTCTTCATCAGTAGGAAAGATCAGGTTTACCTGGAGATTTATTGCACTGGCTGCTTTTTCATACCATGCATTTTCGGTCTCTGGGTCGATCTCTGAGTCTGGATCAATCAGTTTAAGTGCGGGCCTAACTGATGCATCATGTGTGACCAATTCTTGTGTTTCTCCCTCGGGATTTTCAACCGTTGGGTCTTCGTCGTCGGAGATGTCCATATCTATGACCATCTCGGCTAAGCTCAACTGGGCTTCGGGTTCGTCTTCAGTTGCAGTTGCCACAGTTGAGGGTTCCGGTTGAACCACAGTAGTTTCAGGGATGATTGGAGCGGACTCAGACAATCGTAGTCTCTTGTTCTCCCCCTCACGGTGATCAGGATCATCCAGGTCATCGTGCCAACTCTTGAGTCTGCCATCTTGACTCTTGCAGGTGTCTTCGAGTGAACCCACTCTTTCGGACAGCGTTTTGAGCGCTTGTTGAACGTCCTTGAGAGTCGTGTCAAGCTGGTCCAATCTGGTGGTTATGGAAGACGAAGGAGCAGTGACCTGTGATCGTAGAACTGAGATCAGGTCTGCTTTGGTAGAGTCATCGGTGTCAGTGTGTTGGATCAGCTGAGTCAGGAGCATAGTCTTCAAGGTGTCCACCGAATAAATTGGCTGAACGGGAGCCGGTGGAGGTGTTGGTGCGGTTTCAGCTTCGACTACTTTCTCCTTACCTTTGATCAAGCTTTTCAGTTTATCGAGCTCGTTGGTGAATCGCTGCTCCATGGCCTCACGGGCAGCCTTTAGGGCGCTGTCCAGATATATCCCTTTGACACGAAGTCGGGTAATATAACTCCGGGGTAACTTAGAACACCCGTTGAGGCATCTACCTTAGAGGTAGAGCCACCTACGTTCACGGTTGGCGAAGGTGTGTCTGTGGTAGGATTTCCTTCCGATTCTCGCGTTCCGCTTAAAGGCGAAGACACTACGGAAGTTCCGATCGAGTCACGAAGAGCATCGATTTGTAGAATCTCATCGTGTGTCCTAGCCGAAGAATGTTCTATTTCAAGTGGCTCCAGACTCGATGGTGGTCTGAAAAAAGGCGAGACTGGGGGTTGTTGGTCTCTTGTTTCAATACCAATACTCTCCAAGTGAGAGATCGGTAGAAGTTGTGCTATGTCCCCGTGCAAAATTGAAACATCCGTCTTTTGAGAGACAAGTGAGTGGCTATGGAGGTTGTGCACTTGCGCCGCTAGGTCCACGGCGGCTTCTTCAATACCCCGTCCCAACGGATGAGACGGGATAGCAGATATGGTGACCTGGATTACACTGGTTTGGGGTCGCTCAGAAGCCTCTGTATTTTTACGGCTTATTCTCTCTTGATTTGTTTTCGATCTCAATTCCCTCCGTATCACATGTTCCAATTCTTCAACTAATTCTCCCTCCTCTCTCCTTGTGTCTCCCGTAATAGGCTGAGTCGTAAGGATTAGAGGTGGGGGTGTTGGTAAGTCAGAAGGGGTTCCGTCGGTCAACTGTGGGTTTAGTCTGATACGGGGTGGTATTAAGGATGCGTGTATGGCACGGTCCGTATCGGATTCGGTGGAGTCAGATTCCACGTCCTCAACCTGTCTTGTCAGCGAGGAGGGGTCAGAAATGTACACTTCCATATCACGGTGAAGTGATGGTCTTTCGGTTTCAGTGACTATCGGGACCTCGTGTAGTCTAGTCGACGGTCCTGCTTCAGTCGTGGTTCGGGTGATAGGAATGGGAGGTTGTTGGCTCGTTCCGGTTTGGCTGGATTGGGCAGTACTGGCTCACGTATCCAATGCACCGCCCACGCCTGTTCCCCTCCCATGCACTCTCAACACACCCCGTCCGGGAGCACCAGCTACCCGAACTCTACCTCCTCTCGTCCTTGGACCCTCACGTCTCTCGGTTAAATGTCCTTGGGGACGTCCCCCCGACTCTGGCTGGACCATGGGAGCAGCTAACTCTCTCTTATATTCTAACACACTCGGTGCATTGGGGTCCGCGTGTGCCAGTAGGGCTTCAGGTAACGGCATGGCTCTGGCGTCAGATGGGTTGCGGATCACAAGATATTGTAGATGAAAGGGAGGACATACCAGATGGTTTATGAGTCTCGGTATCCCTGGATTCGCGTCCATGTGTTGTCTGACGGCCAGTGAGAGAAATCTAGGATAAGGTAGGAATTTTTTTTGCTTTGACCCGCCGATTTGACGAATAGCCTGAACCATTTCGCGCCAGATGATCATCGCGAAGTCAACGTGCCTGTTGTAGCAAACCGCATGGAATAGACGCAGGAATTCGGTTATGCACTGGTCTATTCCCCTCCACCTGGATGATAGACACCTGTTCAGAATCATGAACAGTGTGTACCAGATGGGCGCAAGATATTTTTTGTTGAAGGCTGATGTCGGTCGATGGCGTGGTTGTATCCGAGTGCGCGTACTTGAGCACACAGTGTTGCGTCATTGACCGCGGGGTCGTATCCTTGGTGTCCACCGGTGGTGGCTTTGGGTAGCGATAGTAGACGGCAGAAGGAGTCAGGTGTGAGCGTGAAAGGGTGGTTGTCGATTCGCGCCATGATGGTTTAAGTATTGGCAGCCGTGATGACCTGAGAAGAAAGCCAAACGCGGTAGACGTATAGAACGGGGACGTCAGCTGTTGCAGTGAGGGCCTCACGGAGAGGGTGACCTAGTAAGATGTCCACAACCACACGGTGTTGTGGTCGGAACTCAGTGGCATCCAACTGATGGTTGTTGGCTTCCATTTCGTTGCCATGGTCAGGGTGGACCAAGGCATTTTCGGCTGCTTCGTCTATAAATTCCTCTTGAGGAGGAATCTGCTCTTCGGGTTGTTGTTCTTGATCCGCCATGTAAACTATCTAGAAAAGAAGTAAAGTTAGAAACCCAGGCGAATGAATAAGTGTAGGCGCGTACCTTTGCAGTAAATGGCTCAATCTGAGACAGATTGAGGACTGACAGTCATAGAACAAGGTACTGGAATAGAGGTTTCCGGACAAAACATTTTGAAACACAAGTTTCTGGACAAACCAGGGTGTCCGGTCAAGAGTATCCGGACAAGCAAGGTTTCCGGATGTGGTATAGGTTTCCGGACAAGGCACTCAATCCGGACGAATGTGGTTTCCGGATAAGACATGATTTTCCGGAGGACTCTGGTTACCGGACACCTCAACTATCCGGATAGTTGAACTTACCGTAAACCCTTAGGTTTCAGGACAACTAGGGTTACCGGACGTTGATGGTGTCCAGATAAAAGATCATGCTGGTGATAGTGTCCGAACAAGTTAAATGTGTCTGGACGATATCCGGATGGACCGATTTAGCCCAAATGCAATCACAAACATGTATCCAAGCATCACAAAAGTGTCTATGTGATATTGTGTGCATACGAGAATGTTTTATGCGTTTAAAAACACGCTGAAGTGAGTCGAACGGCAATCGAGGTGAAACAGGGGTTCGGAAACCCTGAGGTGACCAAATATGTGGTTGATACGTGTGATTAAAAGCAATAAACTTGTCTACTCGTTATCGAAAGGGAGAAATGAATAACATACCTGATTTTCGAGTCGAGATTGAGTAAGATGGGAAGAATCCGAGAGTGTCCGTTCGAGAGAAAAGATGAGAGGGTTTTGGTGGGTTTTGTGAGTTTCCGGATAACACAAACAATTGTGTGTCCAGAACGCCTTATAAGGGTACCAGGTTCCGGATGTGGTTAACCCGGATACCCATCCGGATAAGGGTATCCGGACACCTGTCCGGAAACATTGGGTGAAATTCAAAATTTGGTCCCTGATTGTTTGAAAAATCCCAGAACAGTGGTTGTAAGAATTTGAAAGATCATTCCCTCGCTCCCCCTCAAACTGAGCATGGGGATTCCTCTGCTCCCCCTCGGATTGTGCAATTGTGTACAATGAAGAGACTGACACAAAAAAAACTTTGACACTTTTAAAGAAAAAATGGTGTGTCGCTCCCCCTCAAATGAAGAATATATAGTTATATGCTCCCCCTCAGAACGTGCGCGTAGAGTGATATGAAGCACATTTGGAGTTTCCACACAAAAAGGCTTTATACAGTTTAAATAATAGTTGTGTGACACTTCCCCTCAAATATAGAAAGAACTTACCTGATACTTGTCTGTGCTCCCCCTGAACATATGAATAACTTGTGAAAGCACATATGTCATTATTGGAATTAGACGACAGTAAGTAACAGAAAAAAAAGAAACACACGTGGAAAGAAAGCAAACAAGCGAAATCTACCTAATAAATACAGAGACTCAACCGAACTGTGTAACTGATACAAGTAGAATACAGATACGAGAAAGTGTATGCTCAATCATCCGGAGTGTGAACAACAGATGATGAGTAGACAGTTTCTCGTAGATGTATTGGACTTGTATCGGGCACACAATCAGATCAAGTCTTCAGATTTAGCATACCTAACCTGGACACTAGATAATTAAAGCGTTTTTCGTACAAGGGTTTTGTAAACAAGTCTGCTAATTGATGTTCTGTATTTACAAAGTAGAGTTCGACTGTACCTCTTTCAACGTGATCCTTGATGAAGTGGTACCGAACGTCTATGTGTTTCGTCTTCGTATGCTGGACCGGATTGCTGGATATTGCAATGGCGCTCTTCGAATCGCAGTAGATAGGCACCTTGACGTACGTGAAACCGTAGTCCTTGAGTTGCGTGCGCATCCAAATCACTTAAGAACAGCAGCTCGCGGCGGCCACGTATTCCGCCTTGGCAGTCTACGTAGAGACGCATTGCTGCTTCTTGGATGCCCAACTCACCAAGCTATCATCCAAGAACTGTACATGACCCGATGTGCTCTTCCGATCCATCATGCTGCCCGCGTGGTCTGCATCAGAGTATGGAGACAGCTCAAAATCTGTCTCTTTCGGGTACCACAAGCCAAGATCAGCAGTACCACGTAAATAACAAAAAATTCGTTTGAAAGCTATCAAATGAGACTCCTTCGGTTTTGATTGAAACCGGGCGCAAAGAAAAGTTGAGAACATGATGTCCGGTCTACTAGCAGTTAAGTACATTAAAGAACCAATCATTCCCAGTACGTTTTAGTGTCCATCCTTTCCGTTAGGATCGGCGTGTAACTTTGTACCGGGTGCCATGGGGGTTTTCATCGGTGAGGACTGTTCCATCTGGAATTTCTTAAGAATATCCCGGATGTACTTGGCCTGATTGATGAATATCCCGGTCGACAGTTGTTTAACTTGAAGACCGAGAAAGAAATTCATCTCACACAGCATACTCATTTTAAAAAAATTCCCCATTAACTTGGCAAAGTTCTTAGCAAAGTGAGGATTAGTAGAACCAAAATTATGTCATCGACATACACCTGAACTAATACAATATGACCTTTTTCGTTTTTGATAAAGAGAGTTGAGTCGATTTTACCTCGTGTGAATTCCGATTTTATCAAAAACTTTGTTACGTATCATACCAGGCCCGTGGAGCTTGCTTCAATCCGTAGAGGGCCTTGTCTAGGATGTAGACATGATCAGGCTTCTTCTCGTCCATGAACCCGTCTGGTTACGATACGTACACTTCTTCCTTGAGTTCGCCGTTAAGGAATGCGGTCTTTACATCCATTTGGAAGACCGTGAAGTTCTTGTGCACGGCGTATGCAAGGAACATACGTATAGCTTCGATCCTCGCCACCTGAGCGTATGTCTCGTCGTAGTCAATCCCTTCTTGTTGACGGTATCCCTTAGCCACGAGACGTGCCTTGTTGCGTACTATGATGTCGTCCTCGTCCTTCTTGTTCTTGAAGATCCACTTAGTGCCGATCACCGTCTTGTGAGATGGACATGGGACAAGTTGCCATACGTTGAGAGCCTCGAGTTGGTTGAGCTTCTCTTGCATGGCCATGACCCAGTCCGGATCTTCGAGTGCTTTGCGAACGGTTGTAGGCTTGATCTTACTCAAGAATCCGGAGAAGAGGCAGAAATTGGCCGATGCGCCTCATGTTTGGACTGGAGTGGAGGGATCACCGATGATTTGGTGCAGGGGATGAGCTCTCGTCCATTTGGTGGTGTGTGGAAGCAGCTGTTGAGTGGAGTGTGAGGCGTCCGGATCCACGTAATCACCAGATGGATGGTCTTGTACAGCTTCAAGTGTCGCAGGTTGGTTTCTCGGAGGAGATGGGGGAAGATTCGTCGAAGGTTGAGAAACTTCTGGTTCCGAGGAATGCAGAGGCTGATCAATGATTGTAGCAGAGGACGAATCTTGAGGAGCGATCTCCGGGTTTATTACTGGTTCCTCCAGGGGGATGGTAGTATCAGATGATGTTGAGGATGATGTCTGAGGTGTCTCCACAGTGATGGATGGAGTGCTAGTCGAGGGCGGCGGACCAGAGAGATTCGCCGAATCCTCGATTTGAGCAGCTTCTAGGCTTGGTTGCGCTGAGACACGAGGAGTAGAAATGTTAAGCATATCATCATAAAAA
>JAWVWS010000682.1:0-25000 GCA_033807775.1 Saussurea involucrata
TTTAGATAGATTCCACTATGTTTTTCGAAGTAAATGAACCACAAAACAGATTAAAATCTTCTACAAATCGTAGAAATCATCTTCACACAGTCGCTTTTTATCAAAAACTTCAAGAACATAAATTCTTCAAAATTTCTTCAAGATCTTCATAAATTGTTGTTGAAAATCCACTGATCACGCTATGATACCAATTGTTGTTCCAAATTCAAGGTCCTATAGACAAGAGTCCAACCAGACCATTTCAGTTCTAATTATCTATTTATTTGATTGCCCATCTCATACATGGGCATGAACAACATCTTGTATTGAATAAATGAAAAACCCGCTGATTCTCATTATGAAAGTGTATTACTGACATAAATAAGTTTTTGTTATCCTCAGGGATAAAGTGTAATTTTCATGGATAAATAAAAAAAGTGTAATGTATTATTCGTGGAGAGACATCCGGTCTCCAAGACAATGGAGGGAAAACGCATGAGTCGAGAGCTTTGATGCTCCAACCCTGCCTTCAGTTAAAAACAGATGATTAGAGGTTCCATGACGATTTACAGGCTTGAATCACTACAAGACAAAGCAAAATTTCCGCCGGACAAATCCGCCGGAAATAGAAGTTTCCGGCGGACAAGGCCGCCGGACAATCGGCGGATTTCGTGTTCGGCAGAAAAGGCCGCCGAAAATCCGTCGGAAAAAAACATCCGATTAGCCAAACTTTAATTAACAAAATGATTAAATTTTTTAATTTTGGCGGATTTTTCCGTCGGAAATATTTTTTTATTAATTTATTTAAAAGAGAAATAAAAATATTTTTGGCAAAATTTTCGGCGGATCTGCGGCGGATATATCTGCCGAAAATAATCATTTTAAATTATTTTTTAATTGTTTTTTATATATAGATTTATTATTTATTATTTTCGGCGGATATATCCGTCGCCGCAAATCCGCCGAAAAAAATGGCCAATTTCTAGGAATCAGCTGAAAACTGCTAAAACCTGTTTTTTATTTAAAAACATGCTAAAACCTGTAAAAACTGCTAAAATGCTAAATATCATAAATTTAAAACGCCCAATACATTGTTTGGGGCAAAACGACCAAATAGTTGTTCCAAATTGTTCCAAATTTGTTCAAATAACACACAACACAATTATAAAAGTTTCATAATCACTACAGAGGCGTACGCGGCGCATTCTGACCGAGATGTTTGACCAAATTGCACATCTCTTCATATTGTTTTCGAAAATTCTCTTCTTCCAAACGACAGATCTCTTCACGTCTCGCTTCCTCTTCCCGACGTCTGTCTTCCTCTGTCCGACGTTCCTCCTCTCGCTGCTTCAACTCTTGCACTTGGTTCATTAAGTTCTTAACCATTTGCTACAAAAAAAGACATTAGAATATTTAATATGAATTATAAATCAAATTGATAAACATCATTTAATGGAAAAAAATTGGTACACACCTGCTGGGAGGAAGATGACGCACCACCGGACGATGATGACCCACCCAAGATCGCATTGGGATCTGGATGGTACCCAAACCCAAATGAACGATCTTTCTTCGTTCCCCCGGTCAACTCATGCCACAACTGTGTATCAAGTATCGGATGATTGGCAGGGTCCTTACCGTACCTCCCTACGACGCCTGTCCGATACCCACCATGTGGTTTTTACAAAATTATACAAGTCAATTTCGACAGCATAACGACTGTAAATGGGACGTTTCCATTTTCCTATTAAACATTCCTAATGTTTGCCCAACAAATGGCAACCCAAACTAAATAGATATTAATGACAAAATATATAGCAAACCAATTATAAAGCTTAAAGTTAAACACTAAATTGCATGTAGTATATATAACAATCCTAACGTTTGCCCAACAAATGGAAACCCAAACTAGATATATAATATAGCTTGTTCAAAAAATACTTACCGCAGCTCGGCTACACCGAGATGTCACATACTCCCCGGATTCTGAAGAGGTGCTATCCGTTCCCGACCGCCGCTTCTTATGGGTATGTTCGAAGAGCTCAATACCCGCCGGTGGCACGCCTCCTTTCGCTTTCGTCTGCAAAGATCAAATAATACAAACATAGGCGGATTATAACATGTTAAGCAAGCAACAAACTAGTAACACAATGAGTTAATTATAACATATTAAGGTCATACCAATCTTGCAGTTGTCTCTCCGAAAGAGATCGATCCATTGGTGTGCTTCGATATTTCGCCATCAACCTCTGTCACCCGGTTCAAACGCGCCACCACTGAAACTGACTTCCAATGATCGTTGTTCCAGCCATCGATCATTGCGTTCCACTACGGCGAATCTATCCCGTAGAGATTAAACGGCCTCAACATGTTCATATATCTATTCGGGTCATTCTCGTCATAAGGTCGACCATTCGCGTTGCTCAAACGGGCGACTCTAGATCGTGCAGTGCAAAGATTGTCGTTGTAGGATTTCCCACATTCCCTCTCCCAGATTTGACGAATCCGAGAGTCCATCTCCGGATCCCATGTGTAGTATTGTTGAACGTACATGTTTAGTTATTTTTAAGTTTACAAGAATACTACCAAGGATTTAATTACTTAAATATACACTGCGAACCTGGAAACGCTCAAACATTTGGTTCCTTGCCGAAAGAGGGACGTGGGACCAAGAGCGACATGCCCCATTAAAGTAGAGCTGATTGAGCTTCGTCGCGGTTCGGCTCGTGGGCGCATAGTCCCACCTACATAATGAAATGAATTAATATCGATACAAAGAACAATTAATTTGATCAATAAGTTAATAGAAATGAATTTAATCCATTGACGTATTAGAGCGTGGTGCAATCCTCCTCCTCTCCGGCGCCGGGACCTACTCCGGAGCACCACTGGCACGGTCGTCATATCCATACTCCGCCTCTGGTTGTGCCGAACCGCTACTGGATGCTCCGCCGTTACCTCGGCTACTAATAGGAGTACCTCGTCCGGATCCCGGGGTACGCGACATTGTCTACAAAGCAACGTTATAAAACATACAACTGTAATTCAAATTTACAACACAATGTTAGATAAGTAAACATGGTCACCAATTAATAGATAACTTCGTAAATGTGACAAAACAGATAGCAAAACATGGAAATAATTAGACAAAGTTTACTAAGTCTAAGATAAACATAGTATTTATTCATCAGATGAGTGATCAGACAAGTCGGGTTTTTCTTCGTCAGAGTCACTACCCGAGATCTTGGAACTCGTCCTCTTCGTCACCACTCTTGTCAACATGACAGAAGTCGCGACCGTCATGGGCAATTTCGACGCCCTCTCCAACCGTGTTAAGATGGATGAGTTCATCCACGTCTCTGTTTCCAACTGTGGGTGCAATTCTATCATCTTCTTGGAAAAACTATTCCCCATCAACATTTTCATCTGCTGGTACTTCAAGTGTACTTGATGCCAAGTGATAGACCCCTCTAGGCTTTGTCTTCACCACAGACCACCAATCTTTTAATTCCTTCGATAGATATGGCACTTAATAGACTTGTTCAGATTGCGATGCTAGGATAAAAGGGTCGTCTGAACGAAGTTTTGATCTGTGTTTGACGTCCACGAGATTATACTTTGGGTGAACTCGGACCCCGTTAACTGTATCAAACCATGTGCATTTGAATATTGGAACAACACAATGACCGAGTGTCGAATGATATTCTATCTCTAGCACTTCATCCAACAATCCATAGTAGTCTATATCAAACTCCGAGTAACAAGAGCCTCTCACGCAAACTCCACTATTATGTGTGATGCAATTCCTACCGTGAGACTGAGTGTGGAACTTGTAACCATTTACAAAAAAACTTGGGTGTCTCCAAGCCCAACGGAGAGGTCCTTGTGCCAAAACTTTCAGATAGCCGATTGAGGGGTCGGTCCGAGTCATAACCTATATTATAAAATAATATGTCATTTGTAATATGATATTAAGTACATATAAATGATGATGAAAAAGATGGTTTCATATGCATACTTACGTAGTTCTCAAACCAAGCAGCAAAGTGGTCACCTCTACGTTTGTCGTGTCTCGCTTCATTAATATACGACTCCTATAGTCTAATCCAATCATTGAACATGGGGATGAAAAGAAAGACTTCTTCACAGTTAAGCAAGATGTATGTGTGAGCCTTGTGCATATCTCGACCATCCAACTGGCAATGTCTTCCGGACTTATCGTATAATGGACGACACGGGGTTTTAAATATGCTCAAGCGTTGGTCGCAAGACTCAGATTCGAGGAAAAATTCCGAGGCTCACGGTTTAGACGTGTCTCTATAGCTGGTTCAAAATACAGCGCACAATAGTTAGAGAGTTCGTTCACCAAATATGCCTCCACAATCGACCCTTCTACCCTTGCTCTGCTTCTCACTGTCCTTTTCAAAGATCTAAGACGTCTCTCGTAAAGATACATCCATTTGTATTAAACCGGACCCCCAACTAGTGCCTCATCCGCCAGATGAACTACAAGGTGTTCCATGGAATTAAAGAACGCCGGTGGAAAGACTATTTCCAACTTACAGATCGTTTCAACCATACTTGTCTTCAATTGAATCAAGTCGTCAACGTGTAACACCTTCGAGCATATTGCACGAAACAATGTGCACAACTCAGTGATAGCATCCCATATTTGGGTGGGTACCGTCCCTTTAATGGCAATAGAGAGTAGTCTTTGCATGAACACGTGACAATCATGACTCTTGAAGGCATAGAAACTACCCTCCTCAAGGTTAAATAATGACCCTATGTTGGAAGCATAGCCGTCTGGAAATTTCAACGTCTTCAACCATTCACCCACCTTTATTACTTGCTATTTTTTCAAAGTGTATTCCGTTTTCGGTTAAATTATTTTATTTCGTTCCTCCCTGAGATGCAACTCCGGTCGATTGCAGTATTCTTCTCTGTCTTTCCTTGCTTTGATGTTTCCTTTGATTTTTGTGTGTACATAATCGTGTGAAACAGATTATCAAACACATTCTTCTCAATGTGCATTACATCCAGGTTGTGCCGTATCAACAAAGTGTTCCAATACGGCAACTCCCAGAAAATGCTTCGCTTTACCCAATTGTGTGTTACCCCAAAACCCACAGGCTTTCTATAGTTCCTTGACCTGTGTGGGACACCATCATAAACCGTAGGAAGGCTACACTTGATTCCATATTGGTTGACCGGTTAGAACTAAGGGTGGATCTGCCGTCTCAGTATGTCCCTTACGAAATTGCTTCCTGTCACGTCTGAATGCGTGTCTCTGTGGTAGAAACTTGCGGTGACAGTCAAACCAACACGACTTCCCTCCGCTTCGTAACTGGAACGCACCTGCATTGCCCAGGCAATATGGGCAAGCTAACTTTCCATGGGTGCTCCAACCAGAAAGCATGGTATAAGCAGGGAAGTCACTAACCGTCCCCAACAGTACGACCCTCATGGTAAAATTGGTCCTACGAAAAGCATCATAAGTATGGACACCCTCCAAGAATAACATCTTCAACTCATCGATCAAGGGCCGAAGAAATACATCCAAGTTCTGTCCGGGACTCTTCTTGCCGGGAATCAGCAAAGCGAGGTGGACGTAGGACTCCTTGATGCACATCCAAGGCGGTAGATTGTAGTTTGTAAGAAAGACGGGCCATAGTGAATACGGATTTGAATTCGAGTTATTGGGGTTGAAACCATCTGTACATAAGCCCAGACGAATATTCCCGATCTTTTTAGAAAAATCAGGATGCAGCCTGTCGAAGTGTTTCCAAGCCTCACCATCACTCGGATGTACCATCTTTCCCGGTCCAGTCTGATGTTGACGGTGCCAAGTCATCCCTTTTGCTGTTTTCTTACACAAATACATTCGTTGCAATCTTTCTGTAACAGGTAAATACACCAACACCAACTGAGGCACCTTATTGTTTCGGCCAGTTGTCTTGTAGCTAGGCTCCTGACACACTTGACAAGTATCATAATCAGCACATTCCTTATAGAATAGCATGCAATGGTTTTTGCAAGCATGGATCTTCTCTTTCGACGGACTAAGTTGCTTCAACATCTTCTTTGTCTCGTAAAAGCTACCAACCAATTGTTCACCGTCAGGTAGCATTTCTTTCACCATAGCAATGTTACGATTATAGGTTGTCTCTGGTATATTGCAATCTGCCTTCCAGTTCAAAAACCATGACGCTGCTTCTAACTTTGAAAATCTCTGGCATCCCTCCCATAATGGCTGGTCCGAAGCTTCTAACATCTCATAGAAACGTCGTGCATGTAGATTCGGTTCTTGCTCCTCCCACGTACTTGATGTACCAGGAATATTTTGGTCCATCACCATTTGTTGAACACCGTCAACCTCGGAATAATCTTCGTCTACTATTGCCTGTTGAACTAACGGTTCTATTTCGCCTTGTGCATACCAGTGAGTATAAGAAAGCATGAATTATGTTCTTAATAAGTCTAAATGAACCTCATCTCTAATTTTATACTTAGTAAGTTTACATTTCTTACAAGGACATCTTGTAAATAATGTTACCTCCTCATCCGTGCTCCTTGGTAGATTAGATTGCTCATATGTGAAAGCAAAATCCAAAAATCGTTCTACTTCACATCTGAAAACAGGATTTATTTCACCACTCCTATTTACTCGTTTATACATCCATACTCTATCCGTATTAGTCGACATACCTACAAACACATACCTATATAAATTGACATACATATCAAAACTTACAAGTTAGAGATAATACTACAACCCAACATAAAATAGACATTACTTAAAATATGAATCAACATAGTCCGTGTAGTGTTTTAAAATATGGATTATCAATTGTGTCATATAATTATGATTGTCACTAAACATATAATTATGTTTGTCACTAAAGAAAATGTGTCATATATTAACATCACATATATACATATATTAACATCACATACATATACATATATTAACATCACATACATACATATATTAACATCACATACATATATTAAAATTTTCACCTACATATACATATATATTCTTCAAATGACATCACATACATATATTAAAATTTTCACATACATATACATACATATATGTTAATATACATATACATATACATATATATTAACATCACATATATATATTAAAATTTTCACATACATATACATATATTTTCTTCAAATAAAATTTGATTTTTTTTACCCAAATGTGTAGAAATCGGCTGGAGAAAGAGCTGAGAGTCGGAGACGAGAAGAGGGAAGCAACATCGGCTGTCCGGCGGCGTTCGTCGGCTGTTCGCCGGCGGTTCGTCGGTGTCCGGTGGAGTCGTCGCTGGAGCAGAAAGAGAGAGAGTTGTGTAATGTGGTTTAGCGGCCGGAAGAGAAGGTGGGGTTAAAAACCCTTTTTAATTTTCGGCGGAATTCCGGCAGATGGATCCGCCGGAAAATAAACAAAATTTGAAAAATCTGTCATTTTTAAAAAAAAATTGAAATTTAGGTTTCCGACGGTCGAATCCGCCGGAAATCCGTCGAAATTTTGAGTTACCATCGGAATTCCGCCAGAGAAAGACATTTTATTTATTATTGTTATTAATATATTATTAATATATATAAAAATTATTATTTATTTATTATTATTATTATTATTAATATATATTATTAATATTATTATTAATATATTATTATTATACAAATAAAGCCCGAAACGGTCCATTAAATCCTAAAACGATCAATTAAAGCTCGAAATGGTCCATTCAAACCCCAAAAAGTCCATCAAACCCCGACACGGTCCATTGAAGCCCAAAAAGTCCATTAAAGTCTGTTACGGTCCATTAAAGCCTTGAACGGTCCATTAAAGCCCGATACGGTCCATTAAAACCTAAAATGGTCAATTAAAGCTCGAAATGGTCCATTAAACCCAAAAAGTCCATTAAAGCCCGATACGGTCCATTAAAGCCCGATACGGTCCATTAAAGCCTAATACGGTTCATTAAAGCCTAAAACGGTCCATTAAAGTCCGAAACGGTTTATTAAAGCCCGATACGGTCCATTAAAGCCTAAAACGGTCCATTAAGCCCATAACGGTCCATTGAAGCGCAAAATGATCAATTAAAGGCCAATACGGTCCATTAAAGCACAATACGACCATTTGGATCCAATAAACCCCTGTTAGATCCATTAAAGTCTGTTACGGTCCATTAAAGCCTGATACAGTCTATTAAAGCCCAATATGGTCCATTAAAGCAAAAAACGGTCCATTAAAGTCTGAAACGGTTCATTAAAGCCCGATACGGTTCATTAATGCCCGATACGGTCCATTAAAGCCTAAAACGGTCCATTAAAGCCTCATACATCCCATTAATGCCCAATACGGTCCATGTATGCCAAAAACGATCAATTCAAAACCATATATATGAATTTAATGTATATATATATATATATATATATATATATATATATATATATATATATAGAGAGAGAGAGAGAGAGAGCGAGAGAGAGCGAGAGAGAGAGAGAGAGATAGAGAGAGGGAGAGGGAGATTCAAGGGAAAACCTCAAAAAAAGGGAAAACTGAAGAACACCCCGATGACCCTGGACGGTATGCACTTGTGCATATAGGTAAATTATGTTATTTTTTTTTGGTTTTTAGGCACAAATGCATTATGCATTTGTGCATATGCACAAAGGCATGTTACGAATTACCTGTATGCACAAGTGCATACCGTCCAGATGAAGGGCTACCAGAGTGTTCCTTAGTTTTCCGTTTATTTGAGGTTTTCCCCTGAACCTGACCCTATATATATATGGTTCCCTTCTTTAGTTAACTGTCCATTTAGTATTAATCGTGTTAACTTTTTTGGACCAATAGGATTTAAGATAAGTTATTGGTTTGGTAGGGGTAGTTTAGGAATTTCAGAATTTTAATTATTTAATGGTTATTTACTTCCTAATTTTATGCACAAGATAGTTTTGGTAGTTATTAATGACAATCTTAATCTTCTAAAACCCATTTTCATTTTTGGTAGTTATTAATGATAATCTTAATCATCTAAAACCCATTTTCAAACATAATCTTCATCTTCACGTTTCAGATATTCTTTTCGCGTTTTTTTGCATATATGCACGATTTAAAACGGTATATATGCACATCATATAATTGCATATATGGACATATTAGTACGGCATATATACATATCTTAGAACTGCATATATGCACATCATAGAATTGCATATATGCACATATTAGTACTACATATATGCATACCTTAGAATTGCATATATGCACATATCGAAATTGCATATATGCACATATCGAAATTGCATATATGCACATATCGAAATTGCATATATGCACATATCGAAATTGCATATATGCACGAAAGGAAAGAAGAAATGGCAAAACATCATGATGTTCTTAGTTATTTACCATGTTAGTATTAAGTGATGAACACATGCTTCTTATTCGTTCACTAAAATCTCATAACAATTTTAACCATCACATACAAGGTAGCAACAAAGAAGCAATAAAATAGAAATGTCAATATTATAGCAATGTCAACCGGTTACGGGAATGTCAAATTAAAACATTTATTAATAGCCGAATTTTGTACAGGCAATGTCAATATTATATTCAACCTAGGAAATTATGTAAAGTCACAATTAAACATATGTTCGATGGTTGGGGGTTCTCTTGCTCATGTGCATCACCATCTACTTCCCATTTGCTATCCTTGAATATGCTTGCTAAGTCCAGCTTGAACTTGTTGAAGTCTCTATAGTTTAAAATTATCTGCATCGGCTTCCCATCTTGAATAATTAATGTCCAATATCAAATCATCCAGCTTTTTCATGATAACCTATAATTTAAAATTATCATTGCAATTTAATCAACATTTATCCAAAACATCAATCAAGCAGACAACATGTCTCTTTCCATTATATTCACACCATGTTAAGTTGCATAAACATGTAAATTCATATTAGTCTACTTTAGCAGTTTATGTGCACATATGCACAGTTTATGTGCACACATGCACATAAGCAAAGATTGTTGAATAATTAAGTACGACAGTTTATGTGCACATATGCACATGAACTTAAGCAGGTTTATTATATACATACTATTGTTAATGCCATTGCACATGTGCACATATGGAATTGAGGGTGTTACTAATTCTGCCAATTTTAAACCAACTTGAACTTATATTATTTTTCATGTGCATATATGCACATATACATAACAATAAAAAATGTTGATCCCTATATTACTCAACAATGATATTTATATCTATTAGTTCAAACAAATGAATATGCGGAAGCGTTTTTAACGAACTAAAGAGATATTATATGTAGATAAACACACAGAATCAAATACGTGAAGTAATAATAAACACAAGTTTAACTCAAAGATTCACTTTGTATTGATTAATGAAGAAGACCAAGAACACCAAATGTATGAAAGATATTCTGCTCTAACAGGTGTGTGTGTGTGTGTTGTGCAAAAGTTAATTGAGGAGCTCAACATGAGCCTTCTATTTATACTATTCTGCAGGGGACAAGCTTTAGACAAGAAGTACTAAGGGTACAAAGACATGATCGTGGGACTGCATCAGGTACAACGTTAATGTAGTGCGCCGCATTTTGCAAAGGTTGTAACCCATCAGAGGTTGACACGTGGAATGTGCAGGGCACGCCTTGTACGAATGATCTCCAGGATCTTCGTACAACAGAAAACGTGAGCGGCACGATTGTCTTTGTTTTGATCTTCAGATCATCTTCTAAGTCTTCAGTCTTCATACCGCAGAGGCTCTGTCAAGTATGACATAGGCTTTGTGGCCTTGTCCTCTGAGAGCGTCATTTGTCGGATCTTTACTCGGTGTCTTGGCAGAGGCTCTGTCGATGGTTTTTACACTTGGCCTATTTTTAAATACTTCTTTAAACATAGAAGTTGGAGATAACAATCTCCCCCCTAAGTATTGAAAAATAAAAAATTCGAAATTGCATGGTATTCTAAGCTAAGAACGACAAGAGGTGAAACATTTTACCTCTGTAAAAGATATTTCTTTTCATTCACTGATATTCCAGAGGCATTTACATTTGATTACATTGAAGTGCAAGAAATGAAAAGTAAGAAGAGGAGAGTTGTAGATGTCAGACTTTGGCGTTTGGGAAGTCGTTGAGTTTTCTGTTGTCGAGTCCTCCATCTTTGAGTTCACGATATATGTTGAAGCAGAGGTTTCTGAAGTTTATCACAGAGTCGGTGACTTCTATTAATCTGTCGGCAAGAGCTTGATCCATGAACTCCGTTCCTCTATTCTCCAAGAGGTTGACTTTGAACTCGAGCAGAGACTTTGTAGCGTATTTCTGACAATCAACTTCTAGGAATAACCTTGAATTTCTAGCAGGGTCTTGATAGACGTACCCAATCCTTGGGAACGTGATTATAGAGTTTGGTCTAGCAAAGGAGGGGCAATCATCTTCTGGTGGTGGGAGATTTAAGCTTTTTACTCCAATGTCGAGTCCCACTTGGAAGTCAGTCATGCTATACACCAGAAGCTTTTCGTGCATTGTCTTTTTGATCACACGATACGCTCTATGTACTTCGAGTCCTGTGTTGTAGTTTTGTCTAGCCCAGCTCAGAAGTTCAGGCAGGTCTCAGGCTCCTTATTTCAGCATCTGATAATTTTGTCTCGGTTCTGTCGGCCTTTTTAGAACACCCCGCTTACCATGACACAATATTGTCCGCTTTGCCCCACTGGCTCACGGCTTTGTTCTTGGCGACCTGGCGAGGACTTCCCAGGGGGTCACCCATCCTGGTACTACTCCCACCCAAGCACGCTTAACCACAGAGTTCCCAAGGAACCCGCATGCTTGTGGCCCCAAAACGCGTTGTGTCTGGTAAGGCCAAGGTTTACTAATATACCCAACATCTCTCCTGTCCACGACCGATGTGGGATATGCCTAAGGTGTTACACACACCCCCCCTTAGGGACTCATCGTCCTCGATGAGGTTTGCCCCACCATCCCGAACGGCACAGGAGTGGCTCTGATACCATATTGTAACACCCCGCTTACCATGACACAATATTGTCCGCTTTGCCCCACTGGCTCACGGCTTTGTTCTTGGCGACCTGGCGAGGACTTCCCAGGGGGTCACCCATCCTGGTACTACTCCCACCCAAGCACGCTTAACCACAGAGTTCCCAAGGAACCCGCATGCTTGTGGCCCCAAAACGCGTTGTGTCTGGTAAGGCCAAGGTTTACTAATATACCCAGCATCTCTCCTGTCCACGACCGATGTGGGATATGCCTAAGGTGTTACAGTCGAGTCCCACTTGGAAGTCAGTCATGCTATACACCAGAAGCTTTTCGTGCATTGTCTTTTTGATCACACGATACGCTCTATGTACTTCGAGTCTTGTGTTGTAGTTTTGTCTAGCCCAGCTCAGAAGTTCAGGCAGGTCGCAGGCTCCTTATTTCAGCATCTGATAATTTTGTCTCGATTCTGTCGGCCTTTTTGACGTGATAGATGATGTAGTGTATCGTTGTGCCTCTGGTGTGAGAGAGCTTGCAGTATACAACCTTTGTGATCTTTGAATTGGAGAAGACTTGGTTGACAGGTTTGGCTTTTGTTCTGTAGAAGTCTCTTTTCAGTTCCTTAAGGAGATCAGGCGGCAAAATGGATTTTGGCAGAGGGTCATTGATGGCTCTGCTGTACAAGTACTTTTACACCACCTCTTCCATTTATCGTGTTGGTGCAACGGGTGGAGGCATGGGCCTGCGTAGAGCGTCCATTCTGCTGATCACTTGGGCCACCCTGTCTTCCGAAGGTTTTGCCTTGGGATCTATTATGGTATTGGTTGACAGAGGGGGACCACCGAAAGCCCAATCTTCTTCTTCAGACTTAGGGGTGACGAAGGCGTCAAAAGCGCTTTTCATCAGTTTCTCTGTGGGTTGATGCTTTGGCTTTTTCTTTTTTTTGTTCCTCTGTCGCTATCACCTTTCCCTTGTCTTTTGCCGCCAGCTTTCTTTGTTCTGCTTGTTGGGATTGGGTTGCCTCTGTTGGTTTTGTCTTTTGAGCATCTGAGGGTTTAGGTGGGGGTGCTTCTGCTTCTTTTGGTGGGGTTGCCTCTGTTGGTTTGATAAGGGACTTAGTTGGTGATGTGGGTTTGGTTGGAGATGCTTCTGTGGTTTTGCTCAGATATTTTTGTTTTTGAGCAAGTGTCTTAGTTCTGGATTTGGTTTTGGGTTCTTCTGTTGTCTTGGGTGTGGGAGATGGTGATTTTATCTTTTCAGCTTCTGGTGTAGGGGATGGTAGATTTTCTTCGAATAGTTTTGGTGTTGATGATGGGAGTTGTCTTCTGAGGTTGATGTTAGGATTTGGACCTCTTCTGTTAGTTTGGGAGTTGGTGATGGTAAATCTTTAACGGTTATCTGGGTTGTTTCCACAGAGGTGGGTGTTTCCTCTGTGGTCTTCTATTGGGTTTGTTAGGTTTCGAATGTTGGTACTTGGGATAGTGGTTCTGCGGATAGTGGTGGTGCAGGTAAACCTCTGTTTACAACTCTATCTCTTCTCTTCTCCCCCTCAGGATGACCTGATGATCCATCAGAATCATCATCAGAGTCATCTTGACCCTTTTGCTTTGTACCCTCTGTTCGGCATGCAGTTTCTAGCTTTTTGGGTTATAAGGCACCTGCGGCTATCATTTTAGCACACAAATCATCGTAGATGCCCAAAAGGTAAGCAACTTCTCCCTCTGAGTTGAACCCGAGTCTTCCCACACTTGCCTGGAAGTCTTTAACGTAGTTTGCATTGGCCGTGGTGAAGGCTCTGATAAATTCTGTCATTTGGTCGAGTAAACCTTGTCCAAGCTCGGTGATCTGTGCTCTGATCATGTAGTCGGATAGCTTCATGGCCTGAGTTTCTCTTGTAGTTTGTTCCTGGACTTGCTCTAGGGCCTTCTTTAGATCTTCTGGTGTAAGGCCCGTAGAAGTAGGGGTTTGTTCTTTCTTTAGCTGGTCAAGAAGGTCTTTGACAGAGGCCTGAAATGCAGTGGTTGTTGCCTTTTCGAAGTCAGAGGCGGTAGTGGCAGCAGAGGTTGTCGCAGTCGTGTTCATTTGTGCGCAGGTATTTTTCACCTTTGTAGACAGGTTGTCCACTTTGGTGGTCAGATCAGTTATTGCCCTTGAAATTCTGCAAAAGAGTCAAAAGAGCTTTTCAACTCTTTCAACGAGTTGTTCACAGAGGTGACAAGGGTTTGGAACTCACCCCTTGAAACATGTGAACTAAGTGTAACCTCTGGGGGAACACATTCGTCCCCAGAATTTGTCCGTGTTCCTTGGACGCATTCTTTCGTCCCTGTTGTGATGTTGAGGACGGAAGGACTTCCCTCTAATCCTTGAGTAGAGGCTTTTTGGGCCTCAGACTCTATAAAGGTTCTGTTAAGAACATGGTCCTGATCCACTCCAGAGATGGGTACAGGAATATCCTTAAGTTGACTTGGGGACTTGTCTAGAGTCCATTCGTCTTTGTGCGCACTAAGCTCCTCTAAAGGGTTGTTTGGACCTAGGTGTGTGCGTGTAGCAGAGGAAATGAATTCATCTGCGGGGATTTCAGATGTGATCCGGGGCGAATGATCACTAACTAAAGGCAAGTATTTTGGAGAGGATTCCCTTGGAATGGTTTCCCCAGATAATAATGGTACAGAGGTAGAAAGAGGTTCCTCTGCCCGGTTTGCTTGGGTTGGGATCGAGCCGTGCTGCTCTTTTTCAATGATACCTTCTGCCACTAGACTGGCGGTGTCAGAAATGTGGGTTACACTGGGAGGTGGTTGAGGTTGTGTGCCTCTACTTTCTACGGCATCTTTTTGGGCTTCTCCCTCTGTCATGCACTCTAACTCTACATCTACCCTAGTGCCTTCGGCTTCTACCATTCCCTCAGAGGTTCTGTCATCATTATCCAAATCAGAATAGACTTCTGAGACTCTGAAGTCGGGGTTTTCAGTTGACCAAGTGATAGGGGCTTCTGCATTCCATCCTGAGGTATCCAAGGTGTTTGCAAAATCAGGGTGTTCAAGGAATGCTGAGAAGTCACCTTGATCTGCATAATGTATTGGAGTGGGGGAAGGCAGAGGGTGTTCAGGGACTTCTTCTTCCATTTCGGCTTCCTCTGCGATGGTTTGCAGAGGTGTGTGGGGTTTCTTGGTTTTCTTGCTCTTCTTGCATTTTGGTTTGGGGGCACCCTCCTCAGAAGATTTGGATTTTCTTTTCTTTTCTTCTTCTTTTCTTTAGGAGGAGGGGGAGGTGCAGAGGATCCAATCACGGTTTCTGCTGGTGGTGATTGTTGGGTTTATTGGGGAGGTGCGACACGGGTAGAGGTACCCTCTGTTGGATTCTTTGGTTTGGGGCCTTCTTCTTTTTGGGGGAAGTTGCAGAGGTTTTTCTCTTGGAAGCAGAAGTATCTATTTGGCTTCTCAGAAGATGAAACCGTGCCTGTACTTGCTCGTGCTTAGCGAATGTCGCTGCCCATTCCTCATCACTCATCCTCTTCACTACCTGGGGTCCTACAGGGGCTCCTAAATGCGGGGGTGTCACTGGACTCGGTTCTGGAGTCCTGTGATCGCGTATCTAGTCTAACCTAAGTTGCTCATCACTTGCATATGACAAAAGGGGTGATGGCAGAGGTCGGCAAAAATTATATCCGTTCACATGTTCTGTTGGGCTATTCTTTGCCATGGGGTAGGTTTTAACAACTGGTCCCTCCATTGGTCATTTTTCTATCAGGAGCAGAGGTTCCAGAAGTACACCTAGGATCCTCTGAAATTGCAGTGCGGGGAGTTATGTGCTTTTAGGTCCCTTTGCCCTCTGTGTGGAGATTCTGTGGTCAATGGTGTTGACAAGCTCTTGTATCATGAGTGTGGCGTAGTCCAGAGGCAAATCATAGTACACCCCGTACATGATTGCCATAATCTGGTGAGATGTTTGGTCAGGGCTGCCCACTTTTCCAGTCAGACATCTGTTGAGGATAGAGAAGAGTGTGTTCCACAGAGGGGGAAAGTGATTCATTCTGAAGTCGTTTCTTTTATGTAGATGAGTGTTGTACCTTAACATCTCTACGAAGTCACAGAGCTCTCTATCCGAAGGTTCCTCTGCGTACTCCTTTATGCCTAGAAGTCCCCTGGTGGGTAGGCCAAACTTAAGGGAGAACATAGTTCTGTTGAACTTTATTTCAAGGTATTCTGATTGGCTAGGTTTGGATATGTATCCCTTGATTTGCCTATTCTCTGGGTTATAATGGCAGCTCTGCCAGAATTGGTTGAGGTATCTGGCAGGGATCCTTTTAACATTCTTTGTTAGCAGAGGGTAAAGGTAGTGGTTTTCCAGGATGTTCAGTAAAATAGCATGCTTTGGAGTGCTGTACAGGATTGGCAGAGATAGTAATGGCACTCTTTGAATCACAGAGGATGGGTATCTTGTATATGTTGAAACCGTAGTCCTTTAGCCGAGTTCGCATCCACAGAATCTGGGAGCAACAGCTAGCAGCATCAACATATTTAGCTTCTGCTGTAGATGTCGACACACAATTCTGCTTCTTTGAAGTCCAGCTGACAAGTTTACTACCCCGGAATTGACGACTCCCAGAGGTACTTTTTCGGTCAAGCTTGCATCCTCCATAATCTGAATCTGTGTAGGCCATAATATCAAAGCCAGAGTTCTTCGGATACCAGAGGCCAAGATTTTTGGTTCCCTTTAGGTATCTGAAGATCCTCTTTACAGCAAGAAAGTGGGATTCCTTTGATATAGCTTAATATCTTGCACAGAGGCATGTGGCATACATTATATCAGGTCTACTGGCGGTTAAGTATAAAAGAGACCCAATCATGCCTCTGTAGAGCTTGCACTCTACAGACTTTCCACCCGGATCTGAGTGTAACTTATTTCCAGTTGACATGGGGGTCTTCATGACAGAGGCATCAGAGAGATTGAATTTTGAAAGAATGTCAGAGACATATTTAGCTTGATTTATAAAAATTCCCTCTGATGATTGTTTGATTTAGAGTCCTAGGAAGAAGTTTAATTCTCCCATCATACTCATTTCCAGCTCACTCTGCATGAGCTTTTCAAAATCTGTGCAGTGTTTTGCATTTGTAGAACCAAAAATAATGTCGTCCACATAAATCTGTACAAGCAGAATCTCTTCACCTTTTCTTTTATAAAACAAAGTAGTGTCAGTTGTACCTCTTTCGAAATTGTTATCAAGGAGAAAGGTTGAAAGGCGTTCGTAGCATGCTCTTGGAGCCTGTTTCAGTCCATATAGAGCTTTGTCGAGGAAGTAAACATGGTTTGGGTACTTGGCACTTTCGAACCCTGGTGGCTGCTGGACGTATACTTCTTCTTGAATTTGACCATTCAGAAAGGCAGATTTTACATCAATTTGAAAAACTTTGAAACCTCTGTGGGCTGCGAAGGCTAAGAAGATTCTTATCACTTCTAGCCATGCGACAGGGGCAAAAGTCTCATCGTAATCAATGCCTTCTGCTTGGCAATATCCCTTGGCAATATCCCTTGGCCACCAATCTCGCCTTGTTTCTAATGACCACTCCATCCTCATCCTTCTTGTTTCTAAAGACCCATTTAGTCCCTATGGATTTTCTTCTTTGGCAGAGGAACTAGGGTCCATACCTTATTTCGCTCAAACTGGAGAACCTCTTCTTGCATAGCTTCAACCCAGGGTGGATCATCTAGGGCTTCAGAAACTCGTTTTGGTTCGATCACACTGATAAAATTTGTAAAGAAACAAGAGTTAGAAGTGGCCGATCTTGTCTTGACTTTCTCAGAAGGATCGCCGATTATTTGGCTCTGAGGATGGATTTTCGTCCACTTTGTCGTCCTCGGAAGATGGTCATAAGCATCATCTAGTTGAACTTATGTGGTTGCACACGTTGGTTCTGGTGCAACCTCTGTAGTGGATGGTACTTCTGTGCTTGAACTCTGTTATTCAGCTTGTCGAGGTATTGGGATAAGAGTTGGAATTGATTCCTATGAGGATATAGAGATTGAATCCTCATTTTCCTCTGGTATTGCTTCCTTTGTAGTTGCTGGAGTTGGTATTTCCAGAGCCTCTGTAGTAGAATCATTGCTTGTATCATCTTCTGTTCGCTCCCCCTCAGCACTTGCATCTGCACGATTCATAGAAGAGGATGAAGTATTTAATGGACCAGTTAGAGATATACGTGACTCAGTCTGGTTGGCAGAAGATGTTTCTCCAGAGGCTCTGGTGACTCCAGCAGAGGGATCAATATCATCATGGAACATCTCTTCAAATAGCAGATTCAGTTCTGTTTCTCTTGTTTTGGAGATGCCAGAGGATTCCTTTTTAAGACCGAGTTCTGAACTGATTTGTTCAGAAGTCTCTTGAAAGGAATCGTCAAAATAGACATTGATACTTTCCACAATGGTTCAGGACCGCAGAAGATAAACTCTGTAGTCTTTTGAAGTGGTAGAGTACCCAATGAACTTGCCTTCGTCTATTTTCATATCAAACATCCCTCTAGCTTCTCTATCATTCAGGACAAAACACTTGCATCCAAATACATGGAAGAATTGATATTTGGTCGCCTTTGGTTGATCAATTGGTAAGGCGTTTTGATGTGTCTCTTGACTATTGTTGATCGATTTTGGGTGTAGCAAGCGGTTGATACAGCTTCTGCCCAGAAAGAAATTGGCAATCCAGATGATGTTAGCATAGTTTTTGCAGCCTCCACAAGCGTGCGGTTCTTTTGTTCAACTACACCATTTTGTTGTGGGGTACGTGCAACAGAAAAGTTCTGAGATATGCCTTCTTCTGTAAGGTAAGCGTCAATGACAGAGTTTTTGAATTATGTGCCATTGTCGCTTCTCATCTTTTGAATCCTGCACTCATACAGAACCTGAATTCTTTTCATTAGATTTATCAGAATGTTTGGAACATCTGATTTCTTTTTGACAAATTCCACCCATGTATACCTGGAATATTCATCGACCAACACAAGTATATACTTCTTACCACCTAGGCTCTGTGTAGCGATTGGACCACAGAGGTCAACATGAAGCATATATAGAGGCGTAAGGAAAGACACATCAGTCTTGCCTCTATGGGAAGCTCTTTTGAGTTTACCCATTTCACAAGCATAGCACAAATGATCTTTACTGAATTTGACATTTCGCAGACCTTTACTAAATCAAGTTTAACAAGCTTATCTAGATTATGAAAGTTAAGATGGCAGAACCTGTTATGCCATAACCAGGCTTCTTCGTTCTTAGAAGCAACAAGGCAGAGCTTGTCCTTCTTATTCTTGACACTAAAGTTCATGAGGTACAGATCGCCTTTTTGTTCGGCTCGCAGAAGTTCGACTCTTGTATTTTCTTCTTGCAGAGAGTAGAATGTTCTTTTGAACATAACATCGAAACCCGTATCGCAAAGTTGGCTAACACTGAGAAGATTGTGCTTAAGGCCATCCACATATGCAACTTTGCATACGGTTATATTTTCCTTCTTGATGACTCCATATCCTTTTATATACCCTTTTTTGTTGTCGCCAAAGGTCACAGATCCTCCATCGAGTTTATCTTTGTAAGAAGATAGTAGACCTCTGTCGCCAGTGATGTGCCGCGCGCATCCGAAGTCTAGATACCAGATCGGCACATACTTCTTCTGTAACACAATCAGAGATTTTTAGGTACCCATTTCCAAATGGGTCCCGGTTTGTTAGGGGTCTTCAAGGTTGCCTTAGCATCCTTGGGTTTAGTTTTAGCTTCTGAAGAAGAACCATTTTGTTTCTTCTTACCCTTGAATTTTGCATTTTTTTTGGTATAGAGAGGAAACAGTGTGGACTAGAGAAGTGTTGGTTTAATTGATGCATAAGCTCGAAACAGTGACAATAATTGATATGCGAAGAGATCTGCTTGAACTTTTCATTAAATACACTGAATGGTGGTACAGAGGCTTTATTATTACAATCTACCCTAGCATTTGACTTCCTATTACAAAAGACCTAGGTAGACTAGATTGATGTTTTGAAAATTCTCTGTAGAGAGTAGCCTTCTGTGGACCCCTTCCTCTGTGGTAAACATCTTCAGGTTTCACTGTCACAGAAGCAAAAGATTTCTTATTTTCAACCCATTTACCCTTCTGTTGCCAAGTTAATTTTTCTTTAAAAGTTTTTGAACTCGTTGTATACACATGTCCAAAAAGTCTGGACAGATAGGAATCCTTGTGATTTTCTCCTTAGGAGGAATTGTTCTGTTATGAATTCAAGAGGGAAGTTTAAATCCCTCTGAATCACAAGGAACTATCTCTGACTCAGTTGAGTCAATCTCAGATTCGTCAGAGGATGAGTCGTCCTCATATACAGAGGTTGAGTCACTAAGATCTCTGTCGACAGAGGCTGGACTTTCAGAGCATGTGCCATACTCGCTTTCTTCCTTTTCTTTGGAACCATCTTCTAGGTCAACATAAGTATTTGTCAAGATTTCCTCAGAGAGATTTTGTTCACCAGAGGATGTATATAGAGGTTTTCATAAAAATTGTTTTTGCCAATTTCCATTAACTTATTTCAGAAATGTTTTTCAGTTTTTCTTATGAAGAAGCGGGCAAGAATTCAGGTGCATTTGCAGATAGTTTCGATTCAGAATCTGTTGTGCAGACAAAAGAAACCTGTGTTTGAGTCTCGGGGTCACCAAACCCGAAGATTCCTATCTGATCATGTGTTTTCAGATATTTCTTAGGTTTGGAGTCTCTTTTGACAGAGGCTGAAGATAATAGATTTGTGTTTTCAAACCACACATTTATCATCTTCAGATGTTTCCTCTTGTGAGGTTCCCCAGAGAATTTTTGCCTTTTGCTAACAGAGGTTAAGTTTGGAAAACCTGGTTTTCTTGTGCTTCCAATACAAAATAGAGAGGATAGAGACTTGTCTCTTTTGGTTCCAGTGTATGGATCTATATCATAGAAGCCAATTCCCCGTCTCCCTATTTGTGTATTCACCTTTTCATATACCATCTGTGCATCTTGATATTTCTTAATTAAAAGGTCTCTTCTGAGTAGGTCTTGATGAAGGACTTCTCTTTCCTTTTGAAAATAGTGTTTAAGAGCAAGAATGTTCATTATGTCGCTCTCAACATCCATAAGTTCTTTTGATTTAGCTTTTAAGGCAGAGTTGAGTTCTGAAATCTTTTCTTTTAACGTGTTTAGATGTTTGTGCCAATTAGCTTCAATCTCTTCATTTTCTTGAAATATTTTTTGCCTTTTCTTGAGTGAGAAGTCTGGCTTCTCTTTCAAAGAATGCAAGTTTCTTTTGAATACTTTCACAAGTCTTTTTCAGTTCAGTGTAATCGATAGTCAGTTTAAGCTAATCAGATTCTTTTTCATTATTAGAGCAAGAGTCAGAAGTGGATACCTCACTGTCGGAGTCGGAGGAGCTGACCTCTGCCATCCCGCAGAACAGGGCGTACTTCTTTTCACCTTCGTCAGAGGATTCGTCTGACTGCCAGTTTTCCTGTTCCACCATGAGTGACTTCTGAGCATAGTATTATGCCTTCTTTTATAGAAAGCAGAACCACTCTGAGGGCGATTTGGTTTGCTCCTGCAGTCTGCAGCATAGTGGCCTGGCTTGCCACAATTAAAACAACCCTGATTCTTGGGTGCATTCCCAGCTCTGTCGCCTGACCTCTGTTGGTCACCACCTCTGTCACCTTTGTCACTTGACCTCTGTTGGTCCATCGCATCTTCTCTTCCTTGATTCCTTGCCTCATACTTCCCGCCTCGATCATCTCTCTCATTGCGTTCATAACCCGACTTCTTCTGGTACCCTCTGCTGAACTCTCTTGTCAGAAGAGCTAAAGATTTAGCTATTGAGGCCATTGTTGCCTCCTCTTCTTCCACCACTTCTTCTTCCTCACCGTGAACAACCAACACCTTGTTCTTCTTATCTTTCTTCTCCTCCACAGACTTCTCCTTCTTTGGTTTCTCCTTTGCTTCTGTAGCCTTACCAACAAGTGCAAGAGGCCCACCGGTTTGAACTTTTTCTTGAGCAATCTGAGGTTCTTGGGCAGCCAGTGTTCCGTAAAGGTCTGACAGAGTCCAGGTGTCTAAGTCCTGATTAGTTTGCAGAGACATAGACAGCTGGAGCCATTCTTCGTTTAGGCTCTTTAGGAACATAACATTGTTCTCTTCAGAAGTTCTGTGGATCCCAAACTTATTACACTTGTTGATTAAAGAGTTGAACCTGTCGTATGTTGACTGCAGAGATTCTGTCGGTAGAGCTTTGAAAGCATAGTATTCGTTGATGCATTGGGCTTTGCGGTTCTTCTGAGTCTTGACCCCTCCTTCCAGGTTTTTCTCTAGTTCCTTCCATAGGTCGTAGGCTGATACACAAGCGTCTAAAGACTGAAAGAGCTCACATGGAATGGCCATTATCAGAAGTTGCTTGGTCTTCTGAGCAATCTCATATTTCTCCCAGTCTGTATTGGACCACTTGTCCTTTTGTCTTTGGTTTCTCGTACTCAGCAACCTCTGGAGTATCATCTGTGGCAGGTACACGTGGTACTGTGACCATGGGAACGAAAGGAGGATTGTGGATATAGTAAACGAGTTCTTTGTCAGTCCCCTCAAAGAAATGGATCATTCGTATCTTCCATTGGGGGTACTCAGCTCTGAGCAGAGTAGGAGGCTTGGTTAAAGAGCCAACAGTGAAGAACTTGTTTGTGTTTGCCATTTTGAGCAGATTTGAAAATACCAGAAAACAGAATGTGAACAAAAAGAGTTTTCAAATGATGGGATTTCTTTGAAATGAGTCTAAAGCTTTGAAATCTTGAACGATGCACTGAAATGGAGAGTTTTAACCAAAGAAACAGGTTCTGTTAGTTTACCAAAGTCGAGCCAGTCGAGAATGGCAGAAAAACAGAGGCTGTTTGAAATAGATGAAGAACAGGTTAAAATCAGTCCAAGTTTCTACCAAAGAGAGTCGGAATCATTGTTAGAGAGGATCTCTTGATATAGAAAATCTAGGATGGCTCTGATACCAATTGTTGATCCCTATATTACTCAACAATGATATTTATATCTATTAGTTCAAACAAATGAATATGCGGAAGCATTTTTAACGAACTAAAAAGATATTATAGGTAGATAAACATACAGAATTAAATACGTGAAGTAATAATAAACACAAGTTTAACTCAAAGATTCACTTTGTATTGATTAATGAAGAACACCGAAGGTATGAAAGATATTCTGCTCTAACAGGTGTGTGTGTTGTGCAAAAGTTAATTGAGGAGCTCAACATGAGCCTTCTATTTATACTATTTTGCAGGGGACAAGCTTTAGACAAGAAGTACTAAGGGTACAAAGAAGTGATCGTGGGACTGCATCAGGTACAACATTAATGTAGTGCACCGCATTCTGCAAAGGCTGTAACCCATCAGAGGTTGACACGTGGAATGTGCAGGGCACGCCTTGTACGAATGATCTTCAGGATCTTTGTACAGCAGAAAACGTGAGAGGCACGATCGTCTTCGTTTTGATCTTAAGATTATCTTCTAAGTCTTCAGTCTTCATACCACAGAGGCTCTATCAAGTATGACAGAGGCTCTGTGGCCTTGTCTTCTGAGAGTGTCTTCTGTTGGATCTTTACTCAGTGTCTTGGCAGAGGCTCTGTCGATGGTTTTTACACTTGGCCTATTTTTCAATACTTCTTTAAACATAGAAGTTGGAGCTAACAAAAACAACCGATACCATCCATCAACTGAGATAATACAACTAAAAACCCTAGCTATCGCCTTGATTTTCTTCGATAATACAATCAGATAGAAAATCCTTGAGTATAAACGAAATGCATCGGAAGATAACTACGAAAACCTTACCAGTTTCAAACTTGCAAAGTCAAAAAAACCTCGATCACACGAACTGACACACGGTGCTTTAATCGAAATTACCTCTGATTAAATTGTTCCC
This sequence comes from Saussurea involucrata, assembly GCA_033807775.1. Lineage (NCBI taxonomy): Eukaryota > Viridiplantae > Streptophyta > Magnoliopsida > Asterales > Asteraceae > Saussurea > Saussurea involucrata. The sequence continues at coordinate 23,975 of JAWVWS010000682.1, forward strand.
GTCGTGCGCCATGAAAATGTCGATTGCTTCTTATGTTCAATAATCCCCTTGAATTTCTTCCAAAACATCGTGATAGTATGTCCGATTTTGTGATTCTGTTCGAAAAAGGCGTGATTTTGTGATGTTCGTAGCCACTGCCGTTAAAGTTAACGGGAGAAAAAACCTAATCTCCTTGATCATCCATGTCGCCTTCCTGCACCTCTCAATCGAAAAACCTAACCATCAGCGTCGCTTTGCTGCTCCTTCAGGTTGCAGATCAAAGGTTTTAATATATTGCATTTGGTGGTGAGGTTTTTCATAATATTGTATTTTATTTGAATGATTTTTCATATTATTGTATTTTTTTGAAAGATTTTTCACAACGGGTGGAAATATTGTTTGATTTTTATTATTCTAATGTTATTCAAGATGCCTGATATTTAGGATAGTTACAATCTCGTTTATGATATTTAGGGTGTTTCCAATTTAAGTTTTGGTATTTAGGACAAAAATACCCCTCTGCACTTATGCACAAACATGAACCTTTTATTTTTTAATTTTGAATAATATTAAAATCCATTAATTAATTATAACCGTTGATCTGATTAATCTATGGTTGTGATTGGTTAACATGGTTAACACTAAATGGATGGTAAACAAAAGAAGAGCACTATATATATATATATATATATATATATATATATATATATATATATATATATATATATATATATATATATATATATATGTGAACCGTTATACGTATGTGACTCGCTATACACATGAACATAAACATATATGTATACATGTTACTCCGTGTGCATATAAACATAAACATATATGTATGAATGTGAAGCATGTGAACCGAGTGTATACACATGTGAACTCATACATGTGTGGAACAAACATAAATTGTCATGATCGCTGTTCATGGATATCTTGTTTGGGCTCATCATATGTTTACTGTGGGCTTAGATGTTACGTGAACCGAATGTATACATATGTGTCTACTTCACCTTTGTAAACCGAATGTATATACTACGCATT
>JAWVWS010000683.1:0-50000 GCA_033807775.1 Saussurea involucrata
AGGAAAGTAAGGAGAAGTGAATAACAATGCATGAAAAGGCTAAACAAAACACTAAAAATAGAACGAAAATGCAACTATTATATACAAAGTTAGGTGCATAAAATGCACTTAACAACCACGTCTGTGAACTGGGTGAAATTGCAGTGTATGCCAAAACTGCTGAAGGTAGATCACTGGTACGGTGACAAACTTAGTAAGAGTTGTGCGAAGAGGATGGCCATGGATGATCTCCAATATGATACGGTATTCAAAGTCAACACTGAGATCCAAGTGGTGGTTGTTGTCTAGTAGTGCAAGATGGAGACTCCTAGGTAAAAGTTCCTCGTCTAAATCACGCGCATTCACCGATGGATGCGAGGATCGGTGAGACGGAATAACATTGTTCTCGTCTGAGGAGTGACCATTATTGTGTGCCATCAGAATTGGATCAAATCAGTACAGTGCCAAAAATTGGTTGTTTTTTTTTTGAAGAAAATTTGTCAAAAATTTTCCTAAGTACTGGGGTTATCGCAAGACACACCAAAGATGTCGCAAGTCAGGTGTTATCGCAAGACATCGGATGCGATAAAGTTTTATCGCAACTAATGGCTTGCGATAAGGATGAATGCATGAAGGTTGCGACAAAGATGAACACCAAGAACACTGTGGGTTGCGATAACTATGAAAACGAACACTATCCCAAGTGTTCAACCCTGAAACCTAACTTTTTCGCACAAACTCAAGTTTTAATCTACCCTACTCGATTCGTAATGCACACATGAGTAAAACCCTAGAAATTGTAACATATAACAGACACAGATACAATGATTTATGGCAAGAAAACGAAAAGACATGTATGTTTATCGAATTCGAAACCTTAAATCGACTGTATAAGCATGAATAATGGATAAAACGAATCGAAAAATGTTGAAAGCTTACCTCGAAGTGAATTTGAAGTGAATGTAATCGGCTAGAACACAAAAACTTTGAAAAATTTGCAGAATCGAGCTTGAGAGAGTTTGAGAGTTTGGAATGAGATAAAAGATTCAAAAACCGTTGTATTTATAGGGCTTTGAGACAAGTAACATGTGGCAGCAAATGATTGGTCCAACGTTTGACCAACCACAGTGTCAGATTATCGCAAGAATGAGAATGTGATAAACCCTCATGTTATCGCAAGAGGCAAGGTGCGATAACAATATCAAGAGTTTAATCGCAACAAGGTGTTGCGATAAAACACTGTTCAAGCATGTTATCGCAAGTTAAGGTTGCGATAAAACCTGTTATTGCAAGAAGCATGTTGCGATAAAACATCTTTCAGTTTCATCGCAAGTAGTGTGTTGCGATAACAGTACCACTTAGAAATTTTTCAAAAAGGATTTTCAAGAAATTTCAAAAATGATTTTATCGCATTGAAAGATGTCCATCTTTCAATTGATTAAGCCCTTAAGGTTTAAAATAAGGTTTCACTCCCCCTTAAATAATGTATAGATTTGGAAAATTGTTTTTCATCATTTAAGAGTTAGTGTAAAAACAGATTAGAATACTTACCTTGTGTTCTCCAAGTAACAGTCACATGTCATCTAAACTTACAAAATATGTCAGATATGCACACTCCCCCTATTCTTGTGCATATAATTTGTACTAAACCCCCCCTGAGACCATGAACACACCTTATGCATAGATAGATATTATAACAAATCACAGATAAGGTATTTAAAAGAAAGTAAAAATAACAAGTTGAATAAACATTTGAAATACAACAGAATCATGAAAGCTTAAATAACATATATTGAGAATAGAATATGATGAAAATTTGAGTGTATCAATCTAGATACAATATCTAGATTGAGATACAAATATTTCCATCTATTCTATGATCAATATAGGGAAGTTAAACTTTCATGTTCAATATGCCAAGCTTGGATACTAAGAATTTGAAGCGTTTTTCATCCAAAGCTTTTGTGAAAAGGTCGGCAAGTTGAAATTCAGTTGTAACAAAGTATAGTTCAATTGTTCCTTTTTCAACGTGATCTTTAATGAAATGATACCTAATGTCGATGTGTTTTGTGTTGGTGTGTTGGACAGGATTAGCAGATATGGCAATCGCGCTTTTACTGTCACAGTAGATAGGGATCTTCTCATATTTGAACCTGTAGTCCATGAGGTGGGTCTTCATCCACAGTACTTGTGAACAACAGCTGGCTACGGCTACATACTCTGCCTCCGCAGTTGATGTTGACACACAGTTCTGCTTCTTAGATGACCAGCTCACGAGCTTGTCTCCTAAAAACTGTACATGTCCCGATGTGCTCTTCCTGTCAAACATGCTTCCTCCATGATCCGTGTCTGAGTATGCGGTGAGTTCGTATCCCGTTCCTTTTAGATACCATAGTCCTAGATACGGTGTACCCTTCATATAGCAAAAGGTTCTCTTGACAGCGCCGAGGTGTGATTCCTTAGGTTTAGCCTGAAATCTTGCACACAGACAAGTTGCAAACATAATATCTGGATGACTTGTAGTTAGATACATTAGTGACCCTATCATTCCTCTATAATTCTTAACGTCAACATCATTACCAACAGGATCTGGACCGATCTTAGATACTGGAGCCATAGGAGTACCAATTGATGTACAATTTTCCATCTTGAATTTCTTCAAGATATCAAACACGTACTTCGATTGATTGATGAAGATCCCTATCGAGAATTGCTTGACTTGTAATCCGAGAAAGAAGTTAATCTCTCCCATCATACTCATCTGAAATCTGGTCATCATAATGTTAGAAAACCATGTACATAGTGCAGGGTTAGTCGAACCAAAAATAATGTCATCAACATAAATCTGTACTAAAAGAATTTCACCTTCCTCATGCAATGTAAAGAGAGTCGTGTCAATCTTACCTTTTTCAAAGCCGGATCCTAGTAAAAAGGTAGATAAAACTTCGTACCAGGCATGTGGGGCTTGTTTAAGACCATAGAGGGCTTTGTCAAGGATGTACACATAGTCTGGTTTATCTTTGTCCACAAAGCCTTCTGGTTGAGACACGTACACTTCCTCCTTCAGAACACCGTTCAAGAATGCAGTCTTCAGGTCCATTTGATAAATAGTGAAGTTCTTGTAGGCGGCAAAAGATAGGAACATTCGAATTGCCTCTAACCAAGCAACCGATGCGTACGTCTCATCGTAGTCTATACCCTCTTGTTGCATGTACCCTTTTTCTACTAGCCGTGCTTTGTTTCTAACAATTATGGCGTCTTCATCTTTCTTATTTTTCAGGACCCACTTAGTACCAATAACTGTTTTACCCTTGGGTCTTGGAACTAATCTCCACACTCTCAGAGCTTCAAATTGATTCAGCTCTTCTTGCATCGCAATTAACCAATCCGGATCCTCCAAGGCTTGTTGAACTGTTGATGGCTCAACTTGACTTAGAAAGAGCATGTATAGAACTTCATTTGCGGTTGCAGATCTGGTCTTTACAGGTTCAGACACCTCACCAATCACTTGATCTATTAGTTGACTGTGTGTCCACTTCTTCGAGTGTGGATAGAGAGAAATAGCATCTTGATTGGGGTCTACTAAGGTAGGATCTTTATCGAAGTTCAACTCAATCGTCAATGTCGGTTCCAGATGTGAGGTTGGTTGGTTGTCAGAAGAGACAACTGGAACTGCCTCGGGAACTGTGTCAGTAGATGCCTCAGGTATGGGAGCAGTATTCTGATCATTGACATTTGAAGTCGTACCCGATGAAGAAGCACCATTCATAGATACTTGTTGTATTTCTTGCGTAGATGTCATGTTTGGATTTCTTGGAGAAGATACAGGAGTTGTTGTACCAGTATTGGATGATGTCGGTACCGATGAAGGCCCTGGCATTGTAGCTTGTACTGGAGGTGTAGCAACTTGATTCCTGTCATTATTACGTGAAGATGAGTTATTACTTCCAAAGAAATCATCATAGAAATTTTCAAACAAAATATCAAGTTCATTAGGAGTAGAGTTACATGTGGAAGCTTGATCTTTATTTGACTTAGTCGTCATTAGACGAATTTGTCCAGACGCTAGTATGTCGGATATTGCGGGTTCTGTACTGTTTTGCATAGAAGCCATTTCCATCATGGTTCTAGAGGATTTGAAATAGACTCTGTACGCCTTTGAGGTTGACGAGTATCCGATGAAAATGCCCTCTTTTCCCTTAGGACTAAATTTGTTCAAATTGTCCTTGTCGTTCAGCACGATACACCTGCACCCAAAAACACGAAAGTAGTGTATTACAGGTTTTCTATGGTTGATAATTTCATATGGAGTTTTGCCAAACCGTCGATGTAAGATAGAACGATTTTGTGTATAGCATGCCATTGACACATCTTCGGCCCACAGAAACAACGGTAGATCAGCATAGGACAACATCGTTCTGGCAGCTTCAACAAGAGTACGATTTCGTCTTTCAACGACTCCGTTCTGCTGAGGTGTTCTTGCTGCAGAGTATTGATGTGAAATTCCTAATTACTTAAAGAATTCATTAAGAGTCTTGTTTTTAAACATTGTCCCGGTGTCTGATCTGATTATCTGGACCGTTTGTTGAATATTCACTTGAAGCTGTTTGATTAATGAGATAATCAACTCAGGTGTTTCATCTTTGGATCGTAGAAATTTCACCCATGTATATCTCGAATAATCGTCGACGACAACCAACACATACTGCTTGGCACTTATACTCTGAGTCTTCATTGGCCCACAGAGATCCATATGAAGAATCTCCAAAACTTTGTGTGTACTTGGCTCAGGTTTTGGCGGATGAGGAGCTCGTTTCATCTTCCCCTTCTCACAGGCGGTACAGAAGTTGTCTTTCTCAAACTTTAGAACTGGTAGACCTAGGACTAAATCACCTACCATCAGTTTTTGAATATAACGAAAATTGAGATGAGATAGTCGTCTATGCCATAACCAACTTTTATCCATTGATGCTTTAGACAATAGACACATGTCATTCTTTGGTTTGATCTTTGACAGGTCAATGGTGTAAAGATTGGACTTCCTCGTACCAACTAGAAGCTCATCCCCTCCTTCGGTTCGAACTGAATATTGGCTCTTCTTGAAATTGACTTCTAGATCTTTATCACAAAATTGACCTTTGCTAAACAAGTTATGCCCCAAACCTTCAACATAGTTAACTTTGGTAATTATAACGTTGTCTTTCACTATGTCTCCGTAACCCAGAATCGTAGAATACTGATCATCCCAAATTTGACTCTACTACTATACTTTTCCACAAAATTATTGAGCAGCTCCTTTCTTCCAGCCATGTATTTTGAGCAGCCCGAATCTAAATACCACACATGACTGGGCTGCAAAAAGGAAATCAAGTGGTTTTAGGTACCCATTTGAGAATGGGTCCTTTTGTGTTAGGAGTTTCAACAGGTTTGGATTTAGCAATTTTACTTTTAAAACCTCTATTATAATTTCCATTTGTATAAAATCTTTTAGGACCATGGAAATTGTAACCAAACCAAGAAGAATAATCGGACTTGCAGATAAAATCATCCACACCACAAGACGAATAACAAATTTGATCATGTGCTAAATTAATCAGTTGTTGCATTGAAGAAAGCTTGTATGGGATAACAAGTTTTTGTTTATTGAAAACACCATGATTACTAACATTAGAAACAAAATTGTTTTTCTTGGAATTAAAAGCAACGTGGGATGATTTTCTCTGGGCCACATCCTGTGTGGACTCCTTTATTCTCCTTTCGAGTCTCAAGTTGTTTCTTATATAACGATCTGAAATGTCAGCAAAATAAGAATCATAAGCATTGGAATTTCGAGCTTGAAAAGACTTTGATTTGTGATAATTCTTCTTATTGTTTTTCTTTTTCTGAAATGATTGTTTAGATTTGGATTTGGAATAATAATCATTATCAGAAATTTTGTCAGCTGATTTTGAAGATTCCCCTTTGAAGAAAGTCATCTTAGGTTCCTCTTCTTTGATTAAGAAGTCAGAGTGATCTGGAAGTTTGGCACTAAAATCAAAATCAAATTGAACAATTGTTTCTTTTACTTCCTTACCTTTCTCCTCACAAGGAACCTCAATATCACAATCCGACTCACTATCAAATGAAGTGTGAAAGAAACCATAAGACTTCGGATAGAGAAATTCTTTTCGTTCTTTTCTAAGAGCTTTTTCCTCTTCTGTAGGAAAATACCGCTCAGGAGGTGCTTTAACAGATTGACTTTCCAAGTCCCAAGATCAGAATCTTCTTGGTCATCAACTGTCATGCCTCTGAAGATTTCCCATAAATGTCTTACATGAAGAAACATCTGAATCTGAAAAATGTTTTTCTTTTCAAGATTTCTCTTCTGATATTTCTTTATGTTTAGCTTCCATTTCTTTTAAGCCATTAGAAATAACTGTAAACATAACTTCTTTTTCAATATCGAAAGCAAGTTGGTCATCATTTCTGACTTCGTCAATTTTGCTTTTGATCTTGCTTTCGAGGTCTACGAACTTTTGTTCGAGTACCAAAGGAGGATAATAAAATTTTCCTTCAAAAACGGGTTTTTCGCTTTCCTTTGGTTGCTCAACCGCATAGCTCTGGAAGTAGTCATTAGACAAGGTTTGCTTCCAATTCCAAACCAAAGCCTTCCTGTTCTCCCATTCGTAGCAAAAAGGAAGTTGCATTTTAACAGTAGTTTTTCTCTTAATCTCTTCCTCAGCCTCATGTTCCTTTTGATTAAGCCATTCTATTTGATACTTATCAGGATACCTTGATCGAAGATCAAGCCATTCAAATTTATACAAACTTGGAGACTTGGTTAAAGCATTTTCCAAATAATGAGGATTATCAAATCCCAAGCCCCATTTTGAATGATAATATCTTAAATTCTTAGGTGTGTTTAGAAGAATGGTTTGTTCAGTTTGACCAAGCTTATACAACTTTTATTCCAGACTACTAGCCTTCTCGGTCAACTCAGTGTTTATGTCTTTATAAGAATGTAATAGGTATTCAAGCTCAATTATCTTTGCTTCTGAAGTCTTTATATTTGAAGTCAGATAATCTATTCTCTTTCGAAAGCAATCTTGATACTCTTCAAATTCAGCCTTACTCTTTTTCAACCTATCACTTAACTTGTTATGTTCAGTGATTAGTTGTTTTTAAAAATTGATTACTTTATGCGCTTTTTATGAAGGTTAGCAAATGTATCATCTAGTCTTAATTGCATAACTTCTAGATGTTTCGCGAAATGATTAATGGTAAAGGATTCCACCTCATCTGTCTCAGGCACCGCATCAGCTTCGGAATCCTCACCATCTTTTCTCATCAGGCTCATCTTGGCCAAAGCAACAATTTCCTCTTCATCCTCATCATCTGTTTGATCCAGCCAGTATTCCTCCTCCACCAGCAGTGCTTTCCCGGACTCTTTCTGCTTTGCCAGCAACATCTTGTTTTTGTAGTAGTCTGAATCCCGTACCTTAGGTTTCCAGCACTCCTTGGCAAAGTGGCCAGATTTTCCACAGTTATAACACTTATGTTCCTCCCCTTTCTTATCAGCAAACTTCGTATCCTCAATTCTCTTAACCTCCTCTTTCCGATCATCAAACCGTTTCTTTGACTCAATTTGATCCTTATGTTCAAAGTTTCTAGAGCCCGATGAGTAACGTTGGTTGTTTGATCCGGTTTTCTTAACATATCTCTTCTAAAAGGCTTTGGTCAGAAAAATCATAGCCTGCTTTAAACTCTCAGCTTCATCTAGGTCATCACTATCAATACCATCTCCCTCTATCTCAACATTCTTGCCTTTATCAGTATACCTCCTAGATTTACGTGACATTAAGGCAATTGGTTCACATTCAAATCCATCCTCTTTCTTTTCTAACACTTCCACTTTCTTCTCCTTCTTATCTTTCTTCTCTTTCTTCTTCTTCTTTTCTCTCTTTTCCTCCGCGTCATCCTCATCCTGTTTAAGCGTCTCAAACATCTCTTGCAGATGTAGAGAATCCAATTTGGAATGTTGTTTCATCCGGTGAGCATACTTCTTCCATTCAGGTTGTAGTACACTTAAGAACTTCACATTGTTCTCTATTATGGATTTCTGTATGCGATATCTATTCAGCTCATTCAGGATGGTTGTGAAGCGGTCATATGTACTATCCAGAGTCTCTCCCTCCTTTTGTTTAAAATTCTCATATTTATTAATCACATTTGAAATTCTCATTTGGTTTTCCACTTCTGAACCCTGATAAAGTTTGATCAGTTCATCGAACATGCCCTTCCGAGTGGCACTCAAACTGTCAACTTTCTGGTAAATATCATTAGTCAATGCTTGCATAATCAGCGACCTTGCTGCTTTATCAGCATTGTGTTTTTTCAGTTCATCCCCAGAGTAACTTGCAGGATCAACAAGTCTTCTTCCAGTTGGTTCAGTCAACCATACTTCACCTTGTACTCCATTTTTCAAAGAATTCATAATGAAGTCACCATTTTCCTGTCGCTAAACATAATCAAGAAACCTATCTTTCCAGATTTTAAAGTCTTTTGGAAACAATACAGGTGGTTTGTCTTTTGAACCTATCACAAGCATATCCCTAGCTGTCATGATGAATACTTGTTACTGATCGTTAAGCAACCTTCTAATCTGATTAAAATTTGGTACCCACACTGTTTTTATCGCAACCCAATATTATCGCAAGTAACCCTTTGTCGCAACTTAAACCATGTCGCAACCGCACACTTTGTCGCAACTCGAATTATGTCGAAACTCCACACTTTGTCCCAACACACTTTATCGCAAAGGAAATTTTGTCGCAACAGAGAGGTTGCGATGAAAGACAAAACTGAGTTTTATCGCAATAGACACTTGCGATAAAATACTGTTCATCAATATTAGGATGTGATACACTCGGGTTATCGCAACAAGCACTTGTGATAAACTACTGTTCACTAGCAGAAAGGTGTGATAACGATGAACACTTCTAGTTGCGATAACTATGAAGATTCGAATGATCCTAAGTCCAATCCACAGAACAGATCCAATTAAGCTGAAAATCGGTACGAAGGTTTGCAAGGTGATTCTGGACAACTTTAATACTACCACTTTTGTCCAACAATCAACAGAAAATGGGATTTCGATCCAAAAACAATGTGTATAAACATTTTCTCGAAAATAATGAGTTTTCTCGAATCTGAGTCAAATCCCAGTGAATTTGCGAAAGGAATTCACATAGGGATAACTAATGAACACTCCTTGATCAATTCTGGTCCATTTGAAGAACTCAAATGGCCAAAATCAATCACAAAAGATGAAAAAATGAAGAACACTCAAAACCTCAAAAACTCATAAACTAATCAAAGCTTTAATATCGTAGGGACCGGACCTTGTAAGACCAATTTGTCATTCAACCGCACCTTGTAAAACCAAATTTCTGATTTCGCACAAATGAAAAGCTTAAGAAATTGTTGTCGATGTGTTTTTAGCCTAATTCCCCTTTGGGGGACTTTTTGAGTTTTTGGTTGATTTCGAGGGATTTTTTAAGTTTTTGTGTTGAACTGATGGGTTTTTTTGGTTTCTTTGTGTGGGTCCCAGATTCAATTAGCAATCACAACGAAATGAACATAATAGGATTATACGTCATAAATCTCACTTGAATGTAATGAACAAAAAAAGTTATCAGGCTGTAGCCGTACAATGTAATTGAAACAATAATAATGATCATTAACCCTAACTAAAGGATTAAAGAAAACTATATATACCCATAAGGTATTTACACAAAATGTCATAAACGGTCCCTGTACTTCTATTCCACTAGCATGACCTAACAATCTCCCCCTTGGAATTGAAGTTCAATGTCACGCCAGTTAGGGACATATCTATTTCGGACAACGAATAAGATTTCAAAATGTCGAATGGAGTTTCTGAACTCTACCCGGTCTTCAATAGCTTTGAGCAGATCTTCAACTAGATATTTCCTGAAGTTGACGTAGCATTCTGGTGACGCTTTCTTTTCCTCTTCGATTATCTTCTTCAGCTCAGACTGTATCTTCATCAGCGTACCCTCACTTAACTTGTGCAGCTCGCTGATTCACATGAACCGTTTCTCCCCTTGGTTGTTCAGATACACTATACCTATTTCTGGTTTGGATAGTATGGAATGTACCTGTACGTCTTCGGGAAGATTCAGATTAGGCTTCAAAATGTTGATCTTTTGCAGGTTGCTTTCTAAGCCCAACTGAAAGTCGTTGATGTAGGCGAGCGTTATTGTGCAGTTCATGAACCTTTTTATCGTCTCGAGGGCCTTTGTGATGGGTAACGGTCAGATAGTGCGGGTCTTCAACTCTTTTAGTAGAACCGAGAAGTCGTTCTGATTTAAATGTCTGAAGTCGGCTTCCGAGAATACCCATTCTTTACCGTCGTCCCGCTTAACTGTGAAAACCGGAAACCAAACGCTGAGAATCTTGTCAGACACGATCTCCACAATTTTTGTAATCCTGTGTCGCGTACGGACATGGTGAACTGATCTGCTGCGCTTCATTACCTCCAAATACTGTTTGCGGACTGAATCTTTGAGAAATGAAACCTCGTGACACTTTACCGGGTCAAGTGGCCTGATCCAGTGAGCAAAGATTTTCTTCTGCGATTCCTCCAGATACGGAACCAATATCTGGACTCGTTCCCAACGAACTGGTTGAGCAGGTTGAGGTTGAGCCGGGACCGGGGCTGGAGTTGGAAGCTCTGAAGTACTGGCAGTATCGTGAATGTCTGGCTGAGCAGTAGATACATGTTCGCTTTGAAGAAGGAACTGGTCATAGTCGTCATCATCCATAAACTCATCTTCGCCAGCAAAATCCGACAAAGCATATGTTTCTGACTGGATGGCTATTATCGCTTTGTGTCTCCATTCTGTCTCTAGTTCCGGATCACCAGCAGAGTCCTCATCAATTATTTCCAGGACTGGCCGCTCCGGAACCGTCAGCACTAATATGTCTTCAGATTGATCCTCGGGCTTTTCAACCGTTGGATCTGCTGACTCTGGCATCGTTTCCCTGACCGGTGTAGAAATCTCCTTGTCTTGAACCATTTCTGAGTCTGTAGGTTGTTAATGGGATTCTAGTTCAGCTGGAGTGACGGTTGTAGTTTCTGTCGTTGCGGTTGACAGCTCAGTCAGTCTCATTCTTTTCTCCCCCTCGTGCTGATCAGGATCGTCCTGATCATCATGTCTTCTCTTTGAACCCTGTACCTGAACCTTACACGTGTCTTCAAGGCTGGCAACCCTCTCGGTTAGGGCTTCGAGGGCCTTCTTTACATCAGTTAAGGTTGCTGTAAGAGTATCAAGTCTGGCATTCGTTTGGGCTTGAGAATCTGTTGGATTGACTGGGGGCGGTGGTTGGGTTTGCGAGCGTAGAATGCTCACTAGATCAACTTCCGATGAGGCATCCATGTTGGACTGGGAAAGTAGCTTATCCAGTAGTGTGGCTTTGAGAGCCTCGACGCTCATGTTCTGAATACTCGGGGTTGGAGTAGGCGGTGGCATTCGGATCTGTGGTTGCACTGGGGGGACTTCTGTAGCCACACTCCTTTACCCGCGACGGCCCTTCTGATAAAGGCCATATCATCGGACAGCTTCTTCATGATCTCGGTTTGGACAGCCTTTAAGGCGCCGTCCATTTGATCCTTGGATACGAACTCTGGGTGAATAACTCCGGTGGTACTTAGCCTTTCTGTTGTAGTAGCTGTGGTGGATTGCACCGCAGTACCGCCTACGTTCACAGTTGGTGTGATAGTAGCCGTGGTAGGTCTTCCTTGAAAGCTACCGAAAGGTAAACTCACTCTGGGCGTTCCGGTCGAGGCACCAAGACTCTCGACATTAGCAGTATCACCGACTTGTGTCCTAGCCAAAGGAATAGTTTCAACAAGTGGATCTAGACTCAATTGTGCATCGAAGGAAGTCGAGACTGGGGGAGGTTGGTCTCTTGTTTCAACACCAGAACTCTCCAAGCGAGAGACCGGTGGAAGTTGTGCCGAGTCCCCGTGTGAAGATGAAATCGTTTTCTTTTGTGAGGAAATGGAGTGGCTAGGTGGGGTGTGCACTTGCGTCGCTAGGCCCACGACGTCTTCTTCAATACCCCGTCGCAACGGATGCAACGGGATAGCAGATGTGGTTGCCTGGCTTAGTGTAGGCTGGTTGGGAGCAACCTGTGAAGATTGCTCCATCACACTCTCACTCTCATGCTTTTTCTTGCTTCGCCTTTCTCTCACCTCACTATGTTTTTCTTTTTCGACTAATTCTCCCTCCGCTCTCCTTATCTCTCCAGAAATGGCTTCGGGGTTAGGTGAGTCATCATCGTCTGACTATGTAGCCTCACTCCCGGATTCCTCTGACCCTTCTTGGGAACCGGAAGCCGAGCCTGGTTGAGACTCGAATTCAGACCCTGATTGGGAGTCAGAGGCGGAACCGGAAGCTTGTCCGGAGGCTGAGTCGGGCTCGGAGCTAGAAGAGGAGGCTGCCTTTTCAGCGACTTGTACTTCGGATACGCCTTACACCTCCACGTCATGCAAAACTGGTTCTTTGACTCTAGGTGGAGTCGGTGTAGGTGGTGGAGTGGATGGGGGTCTGGACAAACTAGCATCGCGAGATGACCTGGCGGCACTGCCCACGCCTGTTCCCCTCACAATATTTTCTCTCATCAGTCCCCGTCAGCGAGCCCCTGCTGGTCGGACCCCTCTTCATCGCATACGTGGACCCTCACGTCGCTCGGGTCGCGCTCCTCGGGCAGGTCCTGCCGGATCTGGCTGGACCATAGGAGCGACTAAGTTGTTCTCTTCCCTATAAGCTATCATATCTAGTGCCGTTTGGTCCGCGATAGCTAGTAAGTCTTTTGGGATTACCATGGGGACTAGGTCTTCAATGACTAGATTATTCTGAATTCTAGTCATGCGAGTAGATAAGAGTACCACATGATCGGCGCATCGAGGTATGGTGAGGTCGGTCGCCATGAAGTGCGCGACTATCAGCTGGAGAAACCTTGGATACGACAGAAATGTAAGGCGTCGGCTACTTCCTTGCTTCTTTTGAACTTGTGCGATGAGCTCCGTCCAGAGTATCGTTGCATAGTCGACATGACTGCTGTAGATGATGGCATGGAATAGTCGAGTAAGTTGACGGATGTCTGATCTATGCCCTTGTTGACTGCTGATAGACACCAGTTTAATATAATGAACAACGTGTACCAGACCGGCTGAAGGCGGATCCTAGAGAAATGCGATTGTTGTGCTAGTCGGCCGGCATATCCGAGAGCATGAATGTCTCAGCAGATGACTTCATCTGAGACTTGAGTGTCGTAGGCTATACGTCCTAGAATTGCATTCGCTTCTGGCAGTTAGAGGATTCGTCGGAAGATGTCTCGAGTAATAACGACGTCGGAGTCGCCAATACGGCCTTGAAGTATGAATTGATGGCCGTGTTCGACAGGTGTGAGAGAACGCCATAGTTGATGCACGTACACGACTGGAACTAGAGCGGTGGCCGTCAAAGCTTGGTTAATTGAGTGGCGCTTCAGAATCTCCATAATGACTGGACATTGGCAAATGAGGTTTGCCGTGTCCAGGTGGTAGTTGTTTGCCATGAGGGGTAAGTTCGGTCCTTCGGGAAGTAATGGGGCATTGCCTTGTGGATTCAGATTTGGTTGGGCCATGTTCCTGTTGAAAGAGACTAGTGTTGAGTATGCATGGCGTGCAAAGGCAAAAACACGTGTCTCGGGGCCCATATTCTTGGATTTTAGAAACCGAGAGTCGGTACGGTGCAAGACTGATCACTACTCGGATCTTGTCGGATCCGAGTTGAGTTTGTGAAAATATGTGCATTTATGTGCAAATCAGGCACCAAGTGTCATTTGGCAGACCAATAGAACAGTAACATAAAATAAAAGCAAAGGATCCGGAATCTGAGAGACTTCCAGAACCACATAGACTCCGGAACAAGGGACTACCGGAACTCACAAGATCCGGAACTGAATGATAGAGATTGATGAAATTTTCAGAACATTGCATTACCGGAACTCAATTCCGGAACCGGACGAGATCCGGAACCGAAAGAGTTCCGGAACTAGAAGCACATCAAAACCAATCCGGAAAATAGGAATTCCGGAACACAATTGAAATACCGGAACTTATTGAGATCCGGAACCAATGCATACCAGAACTAGGAGAGATCCGGAACTAAAGATAATTGATTCTAGAACTTACTCATACCGGAAATAATTCAGGAACTTATGTCTTTCGGAACACACTCCAGATCTTAAGAACAACCGGAACACATCTGGACTCAAATCGATTATCAAACTCGAATTTAACAAAATTAAACGCAAAATCGATTATCAAGTTATCCATAACATACTAATCTAAGCCTAAAACGACGATTGGATTGGTGATTTGAGGATCGATATGAATGCTGAAGGGTTTTGAAAAACCCTAACAGCGACGCACTCATGAAGTCGATCAAATCGATCGATTTTGATGCATTTCGGAACGATCACAAGTAGATAAAGCGATTAAGTGAGGATTAGATCACATACCTGAAGTTCGGTGAAGATCTGAGACTGTTTGATGCAAAAACCACAAGGTGAAGAACACTTGAGAAGAAGTTGGGTTGAGAGAGTTTGGCGCGAGAAAAATTTTGAAGTTGTGACTTTTCCAAGTCAAACCCCAGTATTTATACCGGCCGATATCAGAAGTGAGTCCGGTACCGGATGCCTTAAACTCTCCCGGATCTAATTTTGTCTCAACTTTGGGCAATTGGCAAAAAATACCCCTGAAGTTTGAAAAACATTCAAAATTTCCCTTGAACTTAAAATTTACACTTTTAGCCCCTCAGGGTTGAAACTTTTACTTTCTCCCCCTCAACTTGTCGAAAACTGACTCTCCCCCTCTAGTTTTAAAAAATAGCACTGCTCCCCCTCAACTTTTCAAAATAAAGTCTCCGATTTTTTTTCAATAAAATAAAACTAAAACTAAACTAAAACGATAATCCCCTTTCAAACTTGAAAATTTGACAAAGCTCCCCCTCAACATGTCAAACTGGCATTCCCCCCCCCCCCTCCAATTTCTCAAATATTTCAACTCTAGCCTCACAGAAACGAGAAACGTACCTTAGGGACTTGGCATTCGAGGAAACATCTTGGAAAGCAAACGGTTAGTAGCACGGGAAATAAAAGGAAAAACAAAGACTAGGCGGATAAAGCTAAAGAAACATGGGAAAACTAAAAAACAAAAGAAACACTAAACACGAAAATACAGAGAACGTGTCACCGATGTGCTTGAAACACCTAAACCACGCTGCGAGACAAGTGTAACTGCTAAAGGTACAGTTATCCCGTAGTGTAGGAAAGGTGTGACAAGTACAACCGGGACTCAAACTTTCAGATTGAGCATACCAAGCTTGGACACGAGTTCATGGAACCCTTTTTCGTCTAAAGCCTTAGTAAACATATCTGGCAGTTGGTTTTCCGTACTTAAGAAGTAGAGTTCTACCGTACCTTTATTCACATGATCCTTAATGAAGTGGTAGCGCACGTCTATATGCTTCGTCTTTGTATGCTGAACCGGATTGCTCGTGATAGCTATAGCACTCTTGGAATCGCATTAGATCGGGATGTTCGAGTAGTTGTGCCCGTAGTCCTTCAGTTGCGTCCCGCATCCAGAACACTTGGGAACAGCAACTAGCCGCGGCCACGTACTCCGCTTCCGCCGTGGAGGTGGAGACGCAAGTCTGCTTCTTGGAGGCCCAACTGACTAACTTGTCGCCCAGGAACAGGACGTGCCCCGTAGTCCTTTTCCGGTCGAGCAAACTCCCCGCATGATCAGCATCAGAAAATGTCGTAAGCTCGAAACCTGTATCCTTAGGGTACCAAAGACCAATATTAGCAGTACCTTTCAAATATCGAATAATACGCTTAACTGCTATCATGTGTGACTCTTTAGGATTAGACTGAAATCTAGCACACAGAAAGATTGAGAACATTATATCCGGCCGACTTGCCGTCAAATACATCAACCAACCAATCATTCCTCGATAGGTAGTAGTGTTCGCGGCCTTTCCGTCAGGATCGGCGTGTAACTTCGTACCCGGTGACATAGGAGTACGCATGGGTGAACACTGTTCCATCTTGAATTTCCGAAGAATATCCGCGATGTACTTAGATTGATTGATGAATATCCCGGTCGACAATTGTTGAACTTGAAGACCGAGAAAGAAATTCATCTGACCCATCATACTCATTTTAAAATATTCTTTCATGAGGAGTGAAAAGTTGCGACAGTATTGAGGATTCGAAGAGCCGAAAATAATGTCATCAACATAAACTTGAATTAAAAGAATATGCTCACCTTCCCTTTTGATGAAAAGGGTTGTGTCGATCTTACCTTTCGAGAAGCCGGAATTGATGAGAAAAGTTGACAGTTTAACATACCAGGCTCTCGGTGCTTGCTTGAGTCCGTATAAGGCTTTGTCAAGTCGATACACATGGTTGGGATGATCCGGATCCACGAAACCTTCGGGCTAGGAGATGTACACTTCCTCTTTGAGATCGCCATTACGAAACGCCGTCTTCACATCCATTTGATAGACAGTGAAGTTTTTGTGAGTGGCGTACGCGAGGAACATTCGAATAGCTTCGACTCGGGCGACAGGTGCGAACGTCTCTTCATATTCGATCCCCTCTTGTTGTCGATACCCCTTAACGACCAAACTAGCCTTGTTGCGGACCACGACCCCATTCCCGTCCTTCTTATTCTTGAATATCCATTTCATGCCGATGATGGTTCGGTTCTTCGGGCGAGGGACCAGACGCCATACTTTGAGACTCTCGAATTCGTTCAACTCTTCTTGCATGGCCATTATCCAGTCCGGGTCGTGTAAGGCATCTTTCACCGTCGCTGGTTCGACATTGCTCAGGAAAATGGAGAAGAGACACTCATTTCCTGTAGTCGCTCATTTTTTAGTATTACTCAGCAGTGCAGGAGCGGCTTCGTCTTCAGTTTCCTTCGTTGCTCTTGTTTGAACAGGAGCTGACGGATCTCCAATGATCTGCTCAGGCGGGTGCACTCGAGTCCATTTCCGGGTGTGAGGTAGCGGGTCCGATAGTGGTTCTGAATTGTCAGCATCGATGTAGGACCCTAGGTGAAGATTCTGAACCGCTTCTAAAGATGGAACTGGATGTAAGCGTGTAGCGGCCGCAGGTTGGGAAACAACAACGGTTGACGATGATTCAGCAGATGCGTCAGTACTGTTGCTTGCCCCGGGGGTAGATGGAGTGGATTTAACCACTGGTGAGGGAGACGCGGTCTCCGTGTGGGTACTTGAAGATGGCATCGTCACAATCACAGGTGAAGTGGGCGAATCCTCCGAGGATGTAACGTTGGGGGTTGGTGGAGGACCGGAGATGTGGGTCGACACCACTATAGCTCCATCTGCATTTAAAGAAGCATCAGAAGTAACTTGGGGAAGATAAAAATCATTATAAAAAATTTCAAACAGTAGATCTAACTCAGATGGTTGTGACTTCGACGTATTGGACGACGAAGAATCTACTGTTGTGTGCTTGGGTTCCGATCTAGAGAGATCAGAAGCCAGCACTCCAGTAAGTGCGGGTTCTGAACTGTTATGTCCAGAAGCCAAATCGACCAATTCGTCGAAGGTCACATTAATACTCTCAATCACGCTCTTAGTCCTCTTGTTGTAGACTCGGTATGCTTTCGAAGATGTCGAGACCATCCTTATCATTCAGTACGAAGCACTTGCACCCGAACGCATGAAAATAGCCGATGTTGGGGGTGCGCTTGTTGATGACCTCGTATGGCATCTTGTTGAAACGCTTGTGGACGATAGACCGATTCTGAGTGTAGCACGCCGTCGCGATAGCCTCGGCCCATAAGAACATAGGAATTCCATATTGTGTCAGCATGGTGTGTGCCACTTCCACCAAAGTGCGGTTGCGTCATTCCACCACGCCGTTTTGTTGCGGAGTCCTGGCTGCCGAGAAGTTGTGCGAAATCCCCGCTGATGTGAGAAAATCGCCGATGATGCGATTCTTGAACTCCGTTCCATTATCCGTGCGGATCGTGATTACGGTCAGCTGTAGATTGTTCTGAACTCCCTTTAGGTGGTTGACTATGACACCGGGTGTCTCATCCTTTGAACGAAGTAACTTGTCCCAGGTGTACCTTGAGTAGTCGTCCACCATCACTAATACGTACTTCTTGTGGCTGATACTTTGAACGCGCATTGGGCCGCATAGATCCATGTGGATCAGCTCTAGAGGTCGTGACGTGCTTGGAACTGGCTTCGGCTTGTGTGACACCTTTTTCATCTTTCCCATCTCGCAGGCGGAGCAGAGATGTTCCTTTGCAAACTTGAGTTCTGGCATACCCTTGACGAGTCCACCCAACACCAGCTTGTTGATGTTCTTGAAATTCAAATGCGAGAGCCGTCGGTGCCATAGCCAGTTCTGTTGAGTAGTAGCTTTGGACATAAGGCAGACGGCTTTGTCTGTCTTGACAGTGGCAAGATTGATGGTGTACAGGTTCGTCCGTCTAGTACCGACGAGAATCTCCGTTCCATCGTCAGCTCGAATACTGCATCTCTTCGCCTTGAATCGTACTTCAAGATTCTTGTCACAAAACTGGCCGATGTTGAAGAGGTTGTGACCAAGACCTTCAACATAGGACACACGCTTGATCATGAGGTCGTCCTGAACTAGGTCGTCGTAGCCCATGATTGGAGCCACGTTGTCGGTACCAAATCGTACATCACCACAGTACTTCTCCTTGATGTTGGTGAGCAGCTACCGTTTACCAGTCATGTGTTTGGAGGATCCAGAGTCGAGAAACCACACATGATCGGGCTGCAAAACAAAGTTAATGTTGTTTAGGTACCCATCTGTAAATGGGTCCTTGGGTGTTAGGTGCAGCACCTTTGTTTGAGACCCGTTTAGAGCTGGGTCTTTTTCATTTGGTTTTACGAGAAGCATTAGAATTAAAGACCTGATATGTACAAAACCAATCAGATGCATGTTTAGAGTCAATCAAGTCATTCAAACCACAAACGGAACAACAAACATAATCACGCGAAAAATAATCAATTGATGAACATTGTCAAGTTTAACTGGAAATTTAAAACCATGTTCAACAGTGTTATGCAAACTAAAACCATGTTTGTTGTTATTATTCTTATTATGCGAAAAATAATTAAATGACTTGTTCTTCTCAGGACGGGTCTTAGCTTTCTTCTCTACCCACTCTCTCCGAACTGCTTTCCCCCGACCCGTACTATCTGAAATTACATTAGATTTATCGTCACATGAGCTTGAGTAAATTGGTTGTTTGGAAGAACTCTTACCGGTTTTAGCGCGTTTCTTAGACCGACGTTTAGATTTAGTTTTAGAAATGGTCTTAGAAACGGTTTTAGAATTTGAACATTCGCCTTTTTCAAAATTAACAGGTTCGGGCATTTTTTCTTAAAATTGAGTGTGACTAGTAAGCTTAGGAGCAAAATCAATCTTAGAAAAATGATCTTTATGACAAGGAGTGGAATTCATAAACTCGGAAAATATTCGTGCAGAATCAAGTGGTGTGTTGCCATCAGAGTCAGACGAGGAGTTATCCGCAAACGGATTATCAAAAACCGGAAAAATATTCTTTTGCACAGAATCGGGTTCGATGGCCTTACCTTTATCCTTAAAGCTCAAATATTTATCATTTGGGTCATTAGACACTCCTATAAAAGCTTTGCATGAGGAACTATCCGAATAGATCGGAGCGTCGTCAAACGAGATTGTTTCATGAGTGACCGACGTCATTGGAGTATCCACAAAAATCTCCTTAGCCATTCTCAGCGTTAAAGCTTCTGTCGCCAAAGCGGACAGTTGAGGAGTCAACTTAGCAATCTCAGTTCGATAACTCTCTCTTTCTGATTCGGGTAATGTGTCGGGTTTTGTTTGCTTGAGCTTTTCGATACTGGCTAAAATTACAGTCCTTTCGGTTTCATAAATGACCTTATCTCTCGCAATCAATTCTTCAAGTTTAAAAATTATATTTTCCAAAATCAGAGGTGGAACATAACGTTTTAGCTCTGATTTATCGTTAGAATCTACATCTGTTATTGCCGGAACGGTAAGCGGAGTTTCAACCATTTTGGCGAGCGAACTGATGTCGAAGTAATCATTGGGGAGATAAGGAATTTTTCTTTTTAAATATGACGCATTAAGCGTTTCGTACACGAAAGGATTCTGTACATTTATGTTTTTCCTAGGCAGCTCATTATTCGATTTCGTGTTATTTTCAGAAGTAGGATTATCAGTTTTAGGTTTTGCCTCTATTGGTGGTAGAGATATACCTGTTTTTCTTTTAAAATCCTCAAACTCCTCATGTTCTGGAGATGGCTTAGTCCACTTAATCTTGTACTCGGGATATATCTTATCCAGGCCCATGAAATTAAATTCAAAAAGAGTGGGGACCTTAGACAAGACTTTCTTTAGGTAGCACGGATTATCATATTCGAGTCCCCATAGTGAGTTGTAATATTTGAACTCCTTTGGCTTGTTCAAGTGGATGGTGTGTTAAGATTGACCAAGTTTGTACAGTTTGGATTCAAGATCCTTAAGCTTAGTGGTCAACTTCTCATTTACCTTTTGAACATTCTCTTGAACTAAAACGCTCTTAGAATACTCCTCCTGAGACTTCTCTAACTTTTGAGTATATTCAGATATTTGAGTCTCGAGGATTTCAGCTCGTTTTGAAATGGCCGAGCACTCATTTTGATAGTTTTCTATCACACATCTGTCCACAACCTTTTTAATAGCTAGCTTGCCTATGGTATCATATTTGATCTTAGCTTCGGCTTCTAGCTTAGAGATCTGGGCGTCTTTGGTCTTAACCTTAAGTTTGAAGGAATCTAAGGTATGCACCATATCATGCATTTGATTAATTAAATTAGCATTGGAGGAACCACATACCTGGCATTCGTGCTTGTCTTTCTTCTTTTCGGAAGAGTCATTTTCGGAATCAGATTCTTCTGGATTAAGGCCAGTATAACACATATGTGCTTCCTCATCTTCATTCTCGTCATCAGTCTTTAGGAGCCAATGATCATCTTCCACCAGTAGCGCTTTGCTCGCGTCCTTCTGTCTTGACAGTAGCATCTTGTTCTTGTAGTACTCAGCATTGCGTACTACAGGCTTCCGACAGTCTTTTGCGAAGTGGTCGCGCCTTCCGCAGTTATAACATTTAACTGGTTCATCATCAGCTCTATCATCATATTTCCCTTCAGATCGCTTCCCTTCATCATTCCTCTTTCTTCCATCATCAGACTTGCGCTTGCCGTCGTTCTTGTCACGATAATCCCGACGCTTTGTGTTTGTGGAGTATCGCTGGTTATTGTTGGTCGGTTTCTTGAAAAACTTCTTCCGAGCATACTCCCGGGACAGCAAGACAACTGCTTTCTTGATACTATCGAGCTCAGGATCAGAATCACTCTCGGGTTCCTTATCTTCATGTTCATATTCACTTTGCGCTTCCTCTCGATACGAACTGCGATGAGCTTGCTTTTCCTTCTTGTGGGACATAAGGGCAAGCGGATCTTCCTTCGTCTTCTCATTGGACTTTTGATCTCCCATCAGCTCACTTACATCATCTTCATCTTGGAGCAACATCTCGTAGATCTCATGCAACGGAACATTCTCTAAAGATCGGTTGTGGCAGACGTGTAGAACAAATCCCTTCCATTTAGGTTGAAGGTTGTTGAGAAACTTGAAGATGCTGTTCTTGTGCAGGTCGTTCAGTTGAGTACAAAAACGCTCGTATGTCTCCGTGAGTGATTCCCCTCTTTTAGCTTTGAAGGATTCATAGCGAGTGAGGCAGTTGGTGGTCTTCATCTGATTACCTTCACGACTGCCTTACATGATCTTAGCTAGATGATCCCACATGCCTTTAGTCGTGCCCTTGTAGTTGTCGATGCTGCAGTAGATGTTGTTGGGAAGACTGTACACTAGATAGGTCTTCGCCAGCGTATCTCCATCGGCTTTACGTTTCTATTCAACCGTCGGCTTGTCGTATGGTTTGGGCACTTTGTGGACTGGAGGTCCACCTTCTTGTGCAGGAACGTCCATCAACGGTGGAACAGTTGGACTTTCCTTCAGCGAGCGTAGAATTTCCTCATACAGCGGCTTGGTCTGAATGAAGCACAAGAATCTATCCCTCCAGACATTATACTCCCCGCGGTACAAGATCGGAGGCTTGAATTCCGATCCGATAGCAAGTGCGTCTTGAGCATTCATTGGGAGAACTTGGTGATCGTAGGACGTGTAGAGTGATTCAAAGGTAATGGAGTGGTCTAACGCACAATCTAACGCAACCTAACGCAAATTCCTATAGGAGTGATATTCAAACGCAGTTCCTATATGAGATCAGGAATAGACAGAAGAAACACCGGAAAAAGAATGGAAACTGGAAGAAAAATAAATGTGCAGAGTACCAGTTCCGGAATAAGGGATCCGGAACAGAGGATCCGGAATCCAGAACCACGGATCCGGAATTAACAATCCGGAAGTAAGGATCCGGAAATAAACACTGAAGATCTAGAAATGTTTATCGGATCCGGAAGTATATTTCGGAAGAGGAGAGAACTGGAATTAAGCAACAGGATCCGGAATATAGACACTAGAACTAGAGGAGGATCCGGAATTTCAAAGATCCGGAATCAACTTCAAGGATCCGGTATTAGAAATTGGAAGTGAAAAACAATACCGAAGGAGTAAATACCGGAACTTGGGATCCGGTAAAAGGGATCTAGAATCAATGGGATCCGAAATCAATGGGATCCGGAACCAAACAATACCTAAACTGAAGAACTGTATCGAAAACAAACACTGGAAGTCGAAATACTAACCTGGAAATCGAGTTTTCCGCACTTTTGACTCGGGAAAAAATCTGCAAACACTTTAGTACCAAAACATGCAACTAGAGAATACCAAAACAACTAATCAAATCGATTTAATAAGCATTTTTGAAGCAAAAAATTGGTTTTTCTCAAGAACAGGGAGTAAGAAACCCAGTAATCAAAAATCTCCAAATTGATGATTTAATACTCAATCAAAAGACTTTAAACCACGATATGATTTTAGAAACACGATAAGGATGATTCTTCAAGCCTAAATTTCAGATTTTACACCAAAATCAAAGCAAAGAAAAAATCCTTTGAATAACACAGTCGACCAAAAACTTGAATGATCAGAAAAGAGAATTACCTTTGAATCAGACGTCCTTCTTCTCTGATACCAATTGTGGATCCCAGATTCAATCAACAATCACAATGAAATCAACACAATAGGATTATACGTCATAAATCTCACTTGAATGTATTGAACAGAAAGAGTTATCAGGCTGTAGCCGTACAAAGTAATTGAAACAATAATAATGATCATTAACCCTAACTAAAGGATTAAAGCAAACTATATATACCCATAAGGTATTTAATAATGATCATTAACCCTAACTAAAGGATTAAAGCAAACTATATATACCGATAAGGTATTTACACAAAATGTCATAAACGGTCCCTGTACTTCAATTCCACTAGCATGACCTAACATTTTATGTTGATTCGAAAGAATTTTTTAGGTTTTTTTCTATTGATTTCAAGAGAGTTTTTCGATATGAACACTACAATAGCAAATGAGTAAAAATATAGGAATCGAATTCACTAATTGTCTAATTCTACAACAAAACTACACCAACTAAAGTACATTAATTAATTTATTGCAAAACCAGCTCAATTCTCATTTCTCAAATTAAAAATCTAATTCCAAATTTCTAATCACTGAAATTGAAAACTGAAAATCCAATTCTCATTTCCAATCATTTCTAGTTCTCATTTTAACTTCATAATTTGACCAAATTTCCAAATTCCAATAACTGAAATAAATAATAATGGAGGTCAGAGGGTCAGTCGGTGTTTTGGTGAGTCACTGCAATATAATTCCAAATTTCCAAATTCCAATTATTTCTAATTCCTTATTTCTCAAATTAAAAAATCGGTTCTAAGGGTTACCTGAGTGAGAGAAGAGGACTGAGAGTGACAGACAGAGGTCAGAGGGTGAGTATTGAGTCGATAACGGTGAGAGTTTACCGTTGTCCGCTACTCGTCTAATCTGCGACAAGAGTTTACCGTCGTCCGTCGATCGATTAGACTTCAGAGGCGGCAACCGGAAAGACCTAATCTGCGGTAAGGGTTTAGCGACGCTTCTCACTTCTGATTTTGTTTTAGATTCCCCACTACCCATGCTCCTCACTTCTGATTTTGTTTTAGATTTTATACTACCAAAAAAATTCAATGCTTGCACACAAAAAGAGGCCAAGGCTAGGGCCCCTAATAGCCTCCATTGAAGTCCACCCCTGACTATATGGATTAATATGAGTTTGTATATATTAAATTATTGTTGGTTGTTTGTGTGAATAAACAATCTAAATAGAAGAATAACTATTTTACTTCTCATTCTATATTAAACACCGGAAGTGTGTACCGTTACGCCAAAAATTACAATAAACTTGAACTTTTAAAAATATCATTTTAATTAAATAAACCACAAGTGTTTAAATCCAAATAAACGTTTTATCCAAAACCTCGTTAAGTTAAACAACCAACTCAATTAAAACAGCAGAAAGTATAATAATTCTAAACATAGAGTCTCAAAATAAATAATGGTGAAAGTCTCTTCAATGCGCCAGTGTGTACCGTCACGCCTTACTGCCACTCGTACCTAAAACCATAATTTATAGGGAAAGAGTAAGCACGAAGCTTAGTGAATTCAAACACGTACATAAAATAGCAATCATATAAACAACACCCCTATCAGCAGATAGACATAAACAAACATTACATGTCAGTCTAAGAACATATCCTAAACAAGCAAACTCATGCAAGATCACCTATGTATGTATCCATCGGTCTCCCCGAATTCATACAACACATGTGCACGTATTCCTCGGTCTCCCCGAGTTCATACCACACCCGTGTACGTATTCCTCGGTCTCCCCGAGTCTTATACAACTCCCAAGGTCTTATACTAGACACTAACACAATTGAATATTACCCACAACCAATCAGTTAACACACACGAGCTACAACAATGCACATATAATCCCTATCCTACGCAGTGAGTGAACTCACCTCGAAAAGCCGTACAGAACTCCACGAACAGCAACAAGAACCCATCCACTCCAAATCACTTCTTTCCGCCTAAAGAAGTGTTATAAAGGGTCAATATGTAGCCCCAACCCGAAATTACAACTACAAGTCTAAAATGTGCAATTTCCGGTTTTTGGTCTAAACTGCAGGTCTGTTCGTGACCTGTTTAGCCTCCCTTAAACCCACCAAACCAGAAATATAATTCCAAATTTTGAAAGTCCTATGTATTAGCTTTCCAGGGACATATCGCACGCGTTCATCCGAGATCCCTACTAATTTATTTGAATTTTACAAGACAACTACTCAAACTGTGAATTCTGGACCAGTCTGTACTAATTGCCAATTTGGCCATAGCTAAAGGCCTTGTTAATTTTTCTTCCAAACGTAAGAAACACAAAAGACACAATTTGTGAAATTTGTGCACTGGTTTCACCTCTATCCGAGCTTCCTAGATTTTTCTACGGATTTTACAAAACAGGGACAGATTAGGCGTTTTCACATAAAATGATAACTTTGGTTTCTCGATTTAAGGTTTTATGCATTTAGGTTTAGGGCTTAGGCATCCCATGGCTGAACTAAACAAGCACCACCCACTGCCATCTCAGGCAGTGGTGGCCAGCGGCGGCTTGGGGGCGGCAGGCACCATCGGCGGTGGTGGTGGTTCGAAAACCCTTTCGGCGAGACAAGAAAAACGATCCAACTAACCTATCTCGGCCACACAAACACCCACACACCACCCAACAGCAGATAAACCCGCCATCACAGCCACCGAACTGGTGGTGCACGGCGGCGGCACACCGACGGCAGCCATGGCTGCGGCAGCGATGGTGGCTTCGTGGTGATTTGACGACGACGAAGGAGAAGGCAAGATGAAAAGGAGAGCTTACCTTTCGAGAAGAACTCAGCAGCAAACACACGAGATCCCGACTCCCTTCGCATCCTGATCGCTGTCTCCCTCTCTCTCTCTCTCTCTCTACTCCTCCCTCTCGCCGGCAGTGGCTAGCGGCGGCGGCGCTGGTGTTATTGGGGTGGTTCGGTGGTGACAGCAAGAAGGAAGGAAAACGATGGCGGCACTAGGGTTTCTTGCGATTGGTTTCTTGCGTGAGACTCAAAAACGAAAACAAAGGGGAGGGGGTCGGTTCTTAAAAGCCGATCCCATGCAAACTTCTTAAAATTACACTTTTAGTCCCTGACTTTTAATGTTACAACATTTTTTCCAATTTAAATTAGGATTTTCCAATTTAATCCATTATCGCAAAACTAAATCATTTTTAGTAAAATAAATCCATACTAAAAAATCGTTACGAGAAAAATTAAATTACTAAAATAAATCCATACCGGGATACGGGCTTTACAACTCTCCCCTGCTTGAATTAGGCTACGTCCTCGAAGCCTATGCCCGCGAATAGTTCCGGATAGTTCTTCCGCATCTCAACCTCGGGTTCCCAAGTCCACTCAGACCTCTTTCGGTGCTGCCACTGGACTTTCACCAAGCCTATTACCTTGTTACGCAAGGTCTTCGTCTTTCTCTCAATAATGGCAATCGGCTTCTCCACGTAATTAAGCCGCTCGTCGATCTGAATATCCTCAAGAGGAATCACCGCAGTCTCATCCACCACACACTTCCGCAACTGAGACACGTGGAAAGTGTTGAGGATCAAACTCAGCTCGTCCGGTAACTCTAAGCGATAAGCTACCTTTCCCACTCGAGCAATGATCTTGTAAGGTCCAATGTAACGGGCCCCAACTTTCCCCGTTTACGAACTGAATCACCCCTTTCCAGGGTGAAACCTTCAGCAAGACATAATCCCCCACCTGAAACTCCCAGTCTGATCGTTTCTTATCGGCGTAACTCTTCTGCCGACTTTGTGCAGTAACTAAACGGTCCGCACCATCTGTATCATCTCAGTCGTCTTCAGCACAATATCAGTGCTTCCCAATACTCGCTGACCAACCTCGCCCCAGCAAATGGGCGTCCTGCACCTCCTACCATACAACATCTCGTACGGCGGCATGCCAATACTGGAATGAAAGCTGTTGTTGTAGGAAAACTCCGCCAAAAGAAGGTATTGATCCCAACTGTGGATGAATAGCACATGCCCGAAGCATATCCTCAAGAGTCTGAATAGTACGCTCACTATGCCCGTCAGTCTGTGGATGAAAAGACGTACTAAAATGTAACTGCGTACCCATCTCCACCTGAAACTTCTCCTAAAACCGGGAGGTAAAACGGGTGTCCCTGTTTGAAACAATCGAAACTGGCACCCCGTGCCTGGCTACAATCTCTCGCACGAAAATCTCTGTGAGCTTCTCCGCCGAGGAGCTCTCCCTGATGGCCAAAAAGTGAGCACTCTTGGTCAGACGATCGACGATCACCCAAATAGCATCGTTCCCACGCGGGGTCCTCGGGAGTTTAGTAATGAGATCCATCGTGATCTGCTCCCATTTTCATACCGGAGTCTTTAAAGGCTGCAACTTCCCATGCGGCCGCTGGTGCTCAGCCTTGACTTTCCGACAAGTCAAGCATTCTTCTACATACTTGGCGACATCCCGCTTCATGCAGAGCCACCAAAAATCCTCCCGCAGGTCGCGGTACATCTTCGTAGCTCCCGGATGAATAGAAAATTTATACTTATGCGCCTCGTCCATCAATATTTGTCTGTTTCCACCAGTGAAGGGAACCCAAACTCGACCAGACCGTGTCAATAAGCCTCGATTATCACGGGAAATTTTTGGAACTTCACCCGAAATTCTCTCGCGTTTGACATTCTCGTCTAGAATCGCCACTTTCTGAGCATTACCTATCAGCTCAAGGAGAGGTGCAACCACTGTCAATCGCTGACACAAACCCCGGAGTGGCTCTCCAACCGGATGTCGACTAAGTGCGTCCGCAACAACATTCGCTTTACCTGGGTGGTAAAGTATTTCACAATCATAATCTTTGACTACGTCGAGCCACCTCCTTTGTCGCATATTGAGGTTTTGCTGGTCCATCAAGTATTTGAGGCTTTTATGGTCGGTGTATATCGTACACTTGACGCCATACAAGTAATGCCTCAAAATCTTGAGAGCACACACCACTGCTCCCAACTCTAGGTCATGTGTTGGGTAGTTCGCCTCATAAGGCTTCAACTGCCTCGAAGCGTAAGCTATAACCTTACCACGCTGCATGAGCACGGCGCCCAATCCCTGGTGAGAAGCGTCACAATACACTACCAGATCCTCCATACCCTCGGGCAAGGTCAACACCGGATCCTCGCATAAACGCCTGCGTAGCTCCTCAAAAGCCCTCTGTTGCTCTTCACCCCAACTAAAAGCCGCAGATTTCTTCGTCAATCGGGTCATAGGTAACGCAATCTTGGAGAAATCCTGGATAAATCTCCGGTAGTACCCTGCTAATCCAAGAAAACTCCATACTTCAGTGGGAGTCTTCGGCACCTCCCACCGCATCACTGCTGAAATCTTGGTCGGATCGACCATAATACCCTTCTGGTTCACGACATGTCCTAGGAATTGGACCTCTCGTAACCAGAACTCACACTTGGAGAACTTAGCATAAAGTTTCTCCCGCCTCAAAACCTCCAAAACTTCTCGCAAATGCGTCTCATGCTCTTCCTTCGACTTCGAATACACGAGAATGTCGTCGATGAACACAATCACCGACCGATCCAGCATCGGACTACACACCATGTTCATGAGGTCCATGAACGCTGCTGGTGCATTGGTGAGCCAGAAAGGAATCACCACAAACTCGTAATGGCCATAACGTGTACGAAATGCCGTCTTCTCCGTATCCTCACCCCTCACCCGCATCTGATGATACCCCGATCTCAAATCAATCTTAGAGAACCAAGAGGCTCCCTGTAGCTGGTCGAACAAGTCATCGATCCTTGGCAGGGATAACGATTCTTTACCGTAAGCTTATTCAACTCACGGTAGTCTATACACATCCGTTGGGTCCCGTCCTTCTTCTTCACGAACAGAATCGGGGCTCCCCACGGTGAACAACTCGCCTTAATGAACTCCTTTTCGAGAAGTTCCTGTAACTGAGTGTACATCTCCTTCATTTCCGGTGGAGCCAAATGATAAGGTGCCTTGGCCACCGGAGGAGCACCCGGAACCAAGTCAATGCGGAACTCTACCTGTCGCTCGGGAGGTATCCCCGGTAAATCGTCGGGAAATACGTCAGTAAACTCCCGTACAACTGGCACATCCTCCGCAGTCTTCTTATCCCCGTCACCGCGCGTGTCTATCACATACGCTAAAAATCCCTGACCACTATGCTGTAAGTACCTACGAGCTCTCGCAGCCGAACATATTGCTGGGGTCCACCCGGGCGAGTCGCCCTGAACTAACAGTTCTCCCCCGCTTGGGGTTCGAACTCGAACTTGTTTGCGACGACAAACAATCTCTGCATCGAAAGCATCCATCCAATCCATGCCCACGATAACGCACAACTCACGCATAGCGATCGGAATAAGATCGATAGGGAATCTCACGCCAGATATTTCCAAAGTACACCCACGATACACGTCAGTAACCGTCAAGGTCCTATCATCAGCAACCTCAACCACAAGTGGACAGCCTAACCGTCCTACACTACGGCCCAAACGCTCACTAAAAGTGTGAGACACGAAAGAATGAGTAGCCCCGCTATCAAACATCACCACAGCAGGCACCGAGTTAACTAAGAACGTACCTGATCATACAGTTTAAGCAAGATGTAACTACATATAAAATCAATAATCAATAAAATCAAGTGATGAAATATACTTGTCACCACTTTAGGCGTAGCATGTGCCCCGTCCACCTTCAGTTGATGAACTCTACCTCGGGCCGCCTCGGTTCCAGCCTGACCCACACGACCATCAGTAATACGCAAAGGAGCAGCCGCATGAG
This sequence comes from Saussurea involucrata, assembly GCA_033807775.1. Classification (NCBI taxonomy): domain Eukaryota; kingdom Viridiplantae; phylum Streptophyta; class Magnoliopsida; order Asterales; family Asteraceae; genus Saussurea; species Saussurea involucrata. The sequence goes on from JAWVWS010000683.1 coordinate 30,117, forward strand.
CTCTTTGTGCCCCACCCCCATCAGCAACCCTCGGATTCGGGCAGTTGGCCTTCACGTTGCCCGTCTGTTTGTAGTTAAAACAGACCATCAGTGGTACCCTGCAATCACGACCGTAGTGTCCCACCTGGCCGCACTTGAAACATTTGTCATCTCTCCTTCCGCTACTATCCCTGGGCTTGAACCCACCTCTCCTTTGACTCGAGCGCGAGTCCGAAAACCTCGTTTTCTTTGGAACGACAGATACTGGTGCCACGGCCTGCACCGCCTTCCTCTTCTTAGCCTGTGTCTCTAACTCAAGTTCCCGTCTTCGGGCAGCCTCCATCATCGCAGCAAGTGTAGCATTCTGTGCAGTACTCACGAACTCCCTGATCTCGGTACGTAACATATCCTTGTACCGCGTCATCTTCATGTCCTCAGAAGCAGCATACTGGGGACAGAATAGTGCCATCTCCGTGAACTTTCGATTCATCTCCTTCACGGTCTCCATAGTCTGTGTGAGCTCCAAGAATTCTTTAGCAATCCTCTCCATCTCCACTGGAGGCACATACTCTGCACGAAAACGTACGACAAACTCCTCCCAGGTCAAAGTAGTGCGCTCATTAAGCGTCAAAGCAGTAGCACACCAGTCTTTCGCTCCGTCTCGTAACAGGTTCACCGCGAAACGAACCTTCAGGTTCTCAGGACAGCCACTGGTAAGGAATGCGCACTCCATATCCGAGATCCAGCGCATACTGACGATCGGGTTCGAGTCGCCCGTGAACTCAGGAGGAGAACATGCAGAGAGATCCCGGTACTAAAACTCCCTCGCTCGAGGCTGCCCAACCGTAGGGGGTGGAATCTCCGCGATGCTCTCCTCCATCAATACCACTACCTCATCACGAAAGGCAGTAATAATTTCGGGGATCGCCTCCCCAATAGCATGTGTCACCTCAGCCGCAATCATCTGATGTATCTGCTCGGCAGTAAATCCAGTACCAGCGTCTGGGTTAACATTGTTGTTCCTCCTTGTGATGGCCATTCTGGGTAGATATTACAACGAGTTATTAGCACACATTAAATCCTGCTAACTACACTCACGCTCAACTTCTCGGGTTCCCCGTGACATTCCCCGACCCGAGCACGGATCCTGTGCTTTAGATAGTAGGAGCTCTACTACTATCTTCCACACCTATCCCTACTCGTTTCGAGTCCCACCCCGGAGTGCCCAAGTAGTTCCTTGCCGACAGTTCTAACACATATGCCCGTACCAGCATATGTCAACACTCTTCTTAGTTCACTAGGAATTTCACCCCATCCCACTACCCTTGCTATGACGAAATCCCCACTAGTCATGACGAGTCGCCTCGCAAATGCACAGTTGCATACAGTGTGAAATCAGATAGACATTCGGATAAGAGATTCTATTCCACAACGGTTAGACTCAAACAAGAGCTGCGCAATAGAACTAAATCAAGCATTCTAAGGCTAAGTGGTTCCTACTGCATACAACTTATAAGGCATTCACTTAACAACCTATCAGGACTAGCATGAATTCCTACTAGCAAGTAATAATCATGCAGTACAGTGTAATAAGCACCATGCAATCTCGCATACATACCCCTATGTTCTAGAAAGCAATAAATCACACTAAGTACTCTACCTTTTCCCTTGGCATCGGCTGACTGTACACACTGCGCCTTCGATCACCGTTTCTAAAATGTACTTTTCCTTTCTTTTATTTATCAAAAAATTTAAACGAAAAGTCCCGAGCCGCAAACTTGAGTTCAAACACACCGAAATGTGTTTGATTCGCTTAAGCTGTGCTCTGATACCAAGTTGTAACATCCCAAAAATTACAATAAATTTGAACTTTTAAAAATACCATTTTAATTAAATAAACCACAAGTGTTTAAATCCAAATAAACGTTTTATCCAAAACCTCGTTAAGTTAAACAATCAACTCAATTAAAACAGCAGAAAGTATAATAATTCTAAACATAGAGTCTCAAAATAAATAATGGTGAAAGTCTCTTCAATGCGCCAGTGTGTACCGTCACGCCTTACTGCCACTCGTACCTGAAACCATAATTTATAGGGAAAGAGTAAACACGAAGCTGAGTGAATTCAAACACGTACATAAAATAGCAATCATATAAACACCACCCCTATCAGCAGATAGACATAAACAAACATTACATGCCAGTCTATAAACATATCCTAAACAAGCAAACTCATGCAAGATCACCTATGTATGTATCCATCGGTCTCCCCGAATTCATACAACACCTGTGCACGTATTCCTCGGTCTCCCCGAGTTCATACCACACCCGTGTACGTATTCCTCGGTCTCCCCGAGTCCTCGGTCTCCCCGAGTCTTATACAACTCCCAAGGTCTTATACTAGACACTAACACAATTGAATATTACCCACAACCAATCAGTTAACACACACGAGCTACAGCAATGCACATATAATCCCTATCCAACGCAGTGAGTGAACTCACCTCGAAATACCATACAGAACTCTACGAACAGCAACAAGAACCCGTCCACTCCAAATCACTTCTTTCCGCCTAAAGAAGTGTTATAAAGGGTCAATACGTAGCCCCAACCCGAAATTACAACTACAAGTCTAAAATGTGCAATTTCCGGTTTTTGGTCTAAACTGCAGGTCTGTTCGTGACCTGTTTAGCCTCCCTTAAACCCACCAAACCAGAAATATAATTCCAAATTTTGAAAGTCCTATGTCTTAGCTTTCCAGGGACATATCGCACGCGTTCATCCGGGATCCCTACTAATTTATATAAATTTTACAAGACAACTACTCAAACTGTGAATTCTAGACCAGTCTGTACTAATTGCCAATTTGGCCATAGCTAGAGGCCTTGTTAATTTTTCTGCAAAACGTAAGAAACACAAAAGACACAATTGGTGAAATTTGTGCACTAGTTTCACCTCAATCCGAGCTTCCTAGATGTTTCTACGGATTTTACAACACAGGGACAGATTAGGCGTTTTCACATAAAATGATAACTTTGGTTTCTCGATTTAAGGTTTTATGCATTTAGGTTTAGGGCTTAGGCATCCCATGGCTGAACTAAACAAGCACCACCCACTGCCATCTCAGGCAGTGGTGGCCGACGGCGGCTTGGGGGCGGCAGGCACCACCGGCGGTGGTGGTGGTTCGATAACCCTTTCGGCGAGACAAGAAAAACGATCCAACTAACCTATCTCGGCCACACAAACACCCACACACCACCCAACAGCAGATAAACCCGCCATCACAGCCACCGAACTGGTGGTGCACGGCGGCGGCACACCGACGGCAGCCATGGCTGCGGCGGCGGTGGTGGCTTCGTGGTGATTGACGACGACGAAGGAGAAGGCAAGACGAAAAGGAGAGCTTACCTTTCGAGAAGAACGCAGCAGCAAACACACGAGATCCCGACTCCCATCGCATCCCGATCGCCGGCTCCTTCTCTCTCTCTTTCTCTCTCTCTCTCTCTCTCGCTACTCCTCCCTCTCGCCGGCAGTGGCTAGCGGCGGCGGCGCTGGTGGTATTGGGGTTGTTCGGTGGTGACAGCAAGAAGGAAGGAAAACGATGGCGACACTAGGGTTTCTTGCGATTGGTTTCTTGCGTGAGACTCAAAAACGAAAACAAAGGGGAGGGGGTCGGTTCTTAAAAGCCGATCCCATGCAAACTTCTTAAAATTACACTTTTAGTCCCTGACTTTTAATGTTACAACATTTTTTTCCTATTTAAATTAGGATTTTCCAATTTAATCCATTATCGCAAAACTAAATCATTTTTAGTCCTTGCCGCTAAATCCCGTTAATAAAAAAATCGTTACGAGAAATATTAAATTACTAAAATAAATCCATATCGGGATACGGGCTTTACACCTTTTCAAACTGTGAGATTTTCAAACTGTGTGAATAAGTCGGTTTCTGTATCAATAATTCGCAAGTAAACACCAATATATGGTTGTGCGAATAAGCTAAAACAACCATTAAGCTGATTAAGTCAAAAGTAAACACTACTAAACGAAAGACTTTTACCTATGACGTTTTCCCTGGGAAATTCGTCGCTAAAGGGTGATTCGTCACAAAACCGTCACAAAAGTTGGTGGGTAAATTTTTGTTGGGTAATGCAAATCGGTGACAGATTACCCAGGGATTCTCTGGGTGATCCATGGGTATTTTCTCGAAAAATATCGGATTTTACCAAACCATTGATATTTCTTAGGTGATCCCTGGGTAATCACCAACGAAAATTTACCTGGGTAATTTTGTGTGGGTAAAAGTCATTTATTTTATAGTGAAACACCCCCTAACTATTTAATAAATTTACCTGATAGTTTAAGGATTTTTTTTTAATAAAACAACCTAATCTAAGATAATAATACAAACCATTCCCATTATCTCAAAGTACATTTTATAAGTTTTATATACCTAACTATCACATAGTTAAATTCCCATAATGAATAGAAAGCATATACTCCCAACACTGTTTGCAACTCGTGTAATCTTGACATACACACTTGACACTTCTCAACTTAACAATTCAGTAATAAGTTACCACATCATAATATGCTAATCAGGGCCGGCCCTGGCCACGTGCAGTCCGTGCGACCGCACAGGGCATCAAAGCCCAAGGGGCATCAAGTTGACATCTATTACTAGTTTTGGGTTTAATAATTTGGGAATTGAAAAGCTAAGAGCTTGTTTGGTTTGCGGAATTCAAAGAAATTTCATTTCAATTCCTTCAAAGTCAAATTCCTTCGATACATTCCAATTCCATCAATTTTCATTCTATGAAACAAATGCCCTTTTAAGTTTAACTGTGAAAACATACCAAGGCCTGGTAGTGATGGATGTTGAATGCGCATCGTGAACCAATGAATGCCCAAAATTTCAACAACTCAAGTAGATTTCTATTTAGTATCTTAACGAACAAACACAATTTCTTAATGAACGGATATGATCACAAAAAAATCATTCGTTTACGTTCATTCGTTTACGTTCATTCGTTTAGCATCTTAACAAACGAACATTAATGAACACATTTTCTTTATGAATGAACAAGAATACCAAAAACTCCGTTTATTTACCGTTCGTGTTCGTTCAGTTAAGTTAAACGAAGGAACAATAACACAAAAACTTTCGTTTATTACCATTCGTGTTTGTTTGTTTGTTCAGTTAAGTTAAACGAACGAACACAAACAAGCTTCCCTTCGTGTTCGTTCAATTCGTTTTGCATATTAAAATTTGCAATGCACATGAGCACATCACTATATCAGCACATTTGGAGGACGCTGCACAACAATAACAACATATTATAATATTGCTTTATTCGGAATTTATTCTTTGCAATGCATAATAGCATAGATTATGAATTTTACAACTTATCATTGTTCTTTTAATTTTTGTTTACTTTGAGGTTTGAAATTACCATATTAAATTTAGAATTTAGTTTTAGATCGGTAACTTTATGAGTTTTAGTATTTGCTTACTAGATCATTTTATCATTCTATATTTTGTAATTTGGTTTTTTTGTGCCTTTTTGTATTTTTTTTAATTACAATTAATAAAAAATCAATGTGAAGATGAGTCACCTAGCTTGACTAGATTCCAAGTTCTTTAAAAAGTCACATGTTTCGTCATTTCATTTGCTTAAAAAACAGACACGAGGGCAAATTTTTAGCATTTTCGCACAGGGCATCAAAAACCCTAGGACCGGCCCTGATGCTAATTGAACAAGACTTGTAACAAAACCCTAAAGTTTAAGGAAAAAGGCTAAGATGAGGCCCGACGCTAAGGCAGGGCTGTGAGGGCGGTGGCCCTGGGTAGCAACTCACGGCATCAATTGCCCAACCCTTCCCTGTGTGTTATGTGAGACTGTATTGAGAGTGATTCATAAAAAATCTACCAACCTATGATGTAATAACTCTCTACCACCACACTATAGTATTTATTTAATATTTTAATCTATTCAAGCTTTCTAAATACAAGATCATCTTCAATCATCTTTTTTTTAATTACCTACTTTAAGAAAAGATATATTAATATTAATATTACATTAATAATTTAAAAATTCTCATTTTGCATAATTTTTTTATTTCTATTCTTTATTATAATTTAATTAAGATTTAATATGTGACGTTTTTATAAAGATAATAGTTATATATTATGTTAAAACTCAATAACCATCCTGTTAGTGCTAAACGGGGAGGTAAAGCTAAAAGACAAGGAGAAGGAGCTGATCAAGGAAGTCCTGTATGCCATCTCTTACCGGAAGCAATACCGGAATGCACTAAAGAGATTCAAGCTCACATTCGGAATTCGGAAGGCTCATGTGGTCCCGGTTGACATCTGAAGCTTATGGCTCTACATTGGTACAAAGGGGGAGATTGTTAGTGCTATACTAATTGTACCAAGTAGATGGACCAAATATGTCAAGTGTTCCATACTTATCTTACTATATAATGTATGCTTATCTCAACCTTCTAGGGTTAGAGAAGTCATCCACACATAGTAGCCCCACACACACACACACACACATACACAAGTATTTTGCTTAGCATTCATCTCATTGTGTACTACTTTGATCTTCATTGAATATAGAGGTGGCTTCCTTTGTTGTTAATTTAGATTTATTACTTGTTCTGGGATCACAATTAGTATTAGAGCATGTATATCACATTGTTCAGATTAGGATTATTGTGTTTTTGTGCAAAGTTGAGTGTTCTTGAAGTTTTTCATCTTTTTGGTTGATTTTAGCCATTAGAGTTCTTCTACTGGATTAGAATCGATCAAGGGTTGTTAGTAGATAATACCTGAGTGTTTTACTCCGCAAAATCACTAGGTTTGTAGCTCAGTTTGTGCATTTACTCATTTTTCGGAGTTGTACACTTTTGTTTTTCTGCACTCTGTTTTGCTTCGAAAAACCATTCTCTGTTGGTTTTTGGATAAAACACCAAGCATTAAAGTTGCCCAGAATAGTGTCACGAACATGCGTACCAAATTTCAGCCAAATCCGATTAGTTTTGAAGATTCAACTCAAGAACATCTTGAATCTCATAACTATCGCAACCCTCAAAGTCTCATAAGTATCGCAACTGTCACTTGCGACAAGGGTTTTCATCGCAACTGTCACTTGCGACAAAGATCTTTTTATCGCAACCTCTTCAGTTTGAACAGTAACTTATCGCAACAGTCACTTGCGATAAGATTAAAAAATTTACCTTTGCGACAAGAATTCTTATTGCGACAAGGTGTCTTATTGCGACAAGATTCCATATTGCGACAAGACCACTTATTGCGACAAGACTTTTGATTGCGACACCAGTGTGTTGCGATATCTGTTTGCTGCGACAAGGTTGGGCTGAGACAAGAAAGAGTGTTTGAACAAAAGTTTGTGTATTTCCTAATCCGATCAGTAAGATATTAAAAGATCAACGATAAGTAATCTAAGAATGACTGCCAGAGATATTTTGACCATAGGTTCAAAAGACAAACCGCCAGTTCTTGTCCCCAAAGACTTTAAAATCTGGAAAGACAGATTTCTTGACTATGTGGAACGTCAAGAAAACGGTGCTCTCATTCATGATTCCTTAATGAACGGGGTTCAAGGTCCTATTTTTCGAACAGAGCTAGATGAAACTGTTAAAAAGCTTGAACCTAAAGATTACACTGGTAATTAACTGATAAGACACAAAGCAGATAAAGCTACTAGGTCATTGGTTATGCAAGCCTTAACCAACAACATATATCAGAAGGTTGACAGTTTAAGTGAAACAGGGAAAGGGGTGTTCGATGAGCTGATCAAGTTGTATCAAGGTTCAGAAGTGGAAACTCAAATGAGAGTTTCTCATGTCATCAACAAATATGAGAACTTCAGACAGAAGGATGGTGAGTCTCTAGACGAGGCATATGATCGTTTCACAACCATATTAAACGAACTCATCAGATACAAGATCAAGAAAAACATCATCGAAACCAATATGAAATTCTTGAGCGTGCTTCAACCTGAATGGAGGAAGTATGCTCACAGAATGAAACAGAATTCCAAGATGGATTCTCTACCGCTACAGCAGATGTTCGAAACATTGAAGCAAGATGAGGATGATGTTGATCGAAAGAATAAGAAGTTTATGAAGAAGGAGAAGAAGGGAATGAAGGAAAAGAAGACGATGGAGAGAGAAGAGGAGGATGAATTTGAGAGCGAACCTATAGCATTGATGACAAGAAAGTGTGCTGACAAAGGCAAGAGTATTCAGCAAGAAGATTATGGGATAGACCAGGATGACCTGGATGAGGCGGAAAGCGTGAAGCAGGCAATGATGCTTCTATCAAGGGCCTTCCAGAGGAAATTTGTAAAAACTCCTAGATCCAATAATCAACGTTACTCATCCGGTTCTAACAACTTTGAGCACAAGAATCGGTGTGAGTCAAAGAAACCTTTTGATGACCAAAAGGAAGAAGGTAAAAGGCCCGAGGTGAATAAGTTTGGAGAGAGAAAAGATGAAGAACATAATTGCTACAATTGTGGCAAGTCCGGCCATTTCTCCAAAGAGTGCTGGAAACCGAAAGTAAGGAACTCCGACTATTACAAGAAGAAGGCGCTGTTGGCAGAACAACAGGAGTCGGGAATAGCACTGCTGGTAGAAGAAGAGTACTGGCTGGACCAAACAGATGATGAAGGAGAGGAATAGACGGCTGCTCTAGCAAAGATGTGCTTGATGAGCAAAGACGGTGAGGATTCAGATGCTGATGCGGCGCCTGAGACAAATAAGGTAGATTCCTGCACCATTAATCATTTTTATAATCATTTTAAAGTCCTCACATTAAAAGAAGATGAATTAGCTGAGAAACTCAAAAATGCTCATAGGATAATAGAATCTCAGAGAAAGGTAATTATTGCTCATAATAAGTTAAATGATGAGTTGAAGACGGAACGAGTTGAGATTGAAAAATCTCGAACTTATTTCCGGAACAGAATGGACGATATGGAAGAAAAGGTAAGAATTTCTGAAAATAGGAAAGATGAGCTTGAAAAATTGTTGCAATCTTATAAAGATATAAACTACGAATTGACTGAAAAGGCAAGCGATCTAGAAGTAAAGTTGTATAAACTTGGTTAATCTGAGCAAACCATTTTCCTAAACACACCAAAGAATTTCAGATATTATAATTCGAAATGGGGATTGGGATACGACAATCCTCATTACTTGGAAAATGCTTTGAAAAAGGCACCGTGTCTTTACAAGTTTGACTGGCTTGACCTTCCGTCCTTGAAACCTGAGAAATACAGAATCAACTGGCTTAATTAGGAAGAACAAGGAGTCGAGGAAGTGGTTAAAAGAAAAACGACCGTGAAAATGCAACTTCCTTTTGTCTATGAAAATGAAAATAGGAAGGAACTGATTTGGAATTGGAAACAAATCTTGTCTAATGACTATTTTCAAAGCTATGTTGAGAAACCAAAGGATACTGTATCAAAACCCTCTTTTGAAGGAAAAACATATTATCCTCCTTTGGTACTCGAACAGAAGCTTGTCGATCTTGAATTGAATATTAAAAGCAAAATTGAGGAAATCAGAAATGATGATCAACTTGCTTTTGATATTGAAAAGGAAGTTATGTTAATTGTGTTGACACATAGCAAAAGTGATAAGTCTGAAAGCTTTGTCTCTGAATCAACAAAAAGCTTTGAAGAAAAGAAATCTCTTGAACTTAGATGTTTGAATCTTTAAAATCAAGTCTCTGATTTTCAGAAAATGTTATTTCTTGAAAAAGAACAAATAGAGAAAGAAAGAGAGAAATTTAAGTTCGAAAGAAAATCTCTTGAATCTGAAAGTGTTATTTTTTCAAAGAAAATATCTGATTTAGAGAACACTTTGATCAATGAGAGAAAAGATTTTGAGACTAATAAAGAGTACTTTCAAAATGAAATCTCTAGACTTATGGGAAATTTGTCAACTTTATCCACTGAAGCTATGACATAATTTATGAACAAATCTTTCTCTGATTCTGATGCTTCCTCATGCAAAGCCTTCATGGGCGATAAGGTTGATTGTGTTATGGACATTCCTCGTGATGGGAAGGGTAAAAATGCAAAAGATAATGTTGTTCAAATCAACTTTAATGATACACTTCCGGATTACTCTGCATTTTTGATCAAGGAAGAGGAACCCGAGAAGAATTTCTTTGAAGGGGAATCTTCTAAATACGTTGAGAAAAAGAAAAAGAAAAAAAAGAAAAATAAGCGCAACTCTAAATCTTCTCGAGCTCAAAATTCCTACGCTTACGATTCTTATTTTAATGCCATTTCAGATCGTCATATAAGTAACAACTCGCGGTTAGAGTGGAGAATAAAGGCGTCCACACATGATGTGGCCCAGACAAAATCATCTAATGTCGCTTTACATTCCAAGAAAAACACTTTTGTTTCTACTGTTAGTAATCGTGTTGCTTCCAATAAACAAAACCTTGTTATTTCTTACAAGATTTCTTCAATGCAACAACTGATTAATTTAGTACATGATCAAATCTGTTGTTCTTCATGTGGTGTAGATGATTTTATTTGCATGTCTGATTATTCTTCATGGTTTGGTTATAATTCCTATGGTTCCAATCGCGTTCACACAAATAGATATTATAACCACAGTACTTCAAAGAAACATGACAACCCAAAATCTGTTAATACTCCTAACCCGAAAGGACCCAATTGGCAATGGGTACCTAAAACTGTTTAAATTCCATTTTGCAGCTCCGTCATGTGTGGTATTTGGATTCAGGTTGCTCAAAACACATGACAGGAAGAAAGGAGTTGTTGAGCAACTTTGTGGAAAAAGATAGAGGGAGAGTTAAATTTGGGAATGATCAGTACTCTCCAATCTTGGGGTATGGAGACATAGTAACCAACAACGTCAGAATAACCAAAGTTAATTATGTTGAGGGCTTAGGACATAACCTGTTTAGCATAGGTCAATTTTGTGACAAAGACCTAGAAGTCCATTTCAACAAGACTCAGTGTGCAGTTCTAACCGATGAAGGAAACGAACTTCTAGTTGGTTCAAGAAAATCAAATCTTTACACCATTGACCTATCAAAGATTAAGCCAAAGAATGACGTGTGTATGATATCTAAGGCATCATTTGAGAAGCGTTGGTTATGGCATAGACGACTATCTCACCTCAACTTTCGTTACATACAAAAGCTGACGTTGGGTGATTTAGTTATAGGTCTACCGGTTCTGCAGTATGAGAAAGACAACTTATGTACAGCTTGTGAGAAGGGGAAGATGAAGCGAGCTCCTTACCCGCCGAAACCTGAGCCAAGCACAAAGAAAGCATTGGAAATCCTTCATATGGATCTCTGTGGTCCGATGAAGACTCAGAGCATCAGTGCCAAACGATACGTGTTAGTCGTTGTCGATGATTATTCGAGATATACTTGGGTCAAGTTTCTACGATCAAAAGATGAAACCCCTGACTTGATCATCTCGTTAATCACGTCCAAAGCATACAGAGTCTATATCAATTCTTCAAGAACCGTGAAGGAAAGTGTAAACGTCAAATTCGACGAAACTGAAGAAATGGCTTCTGTGCAAAACAGTACAGAACCCGCAATATCTGGAATCCTAGCATCCGGACAAATCCGTCCAATGGTGACTAGGACGTCAAACAAGAATCAAGCTTCCACTTCTAACTCTAAACCTAATGATCTTGATTTATTGTTTGAATATTTTTATGATGATTATTTTGGTAACGATAAACCTCATTCATCTATAAATAACAGGAGTCAGGTTGCAACACCACCAGCTCAAGCTACAATGTCAGGACCTTCACCGGTATTGACTACTACCACAACTGGTGCAACAACTCCTGCTTCGACTTCAAGTGACACACATATGGCATCTCCACAAGAAATACAACGTGAATCTACGAATGATGCTTCTTCGTCGGGTACAACTTCTAACGTCAATGATGATAAGTCTGCTAACATACCTGAGTCATCAACTGAAGTAGAACCGGAGGCGGTTCCTGTTGACTCTTCTGTCAATGAACCAGCCACACGACCGGAACCTATCTTGACAACATAGTTGAACTTTGATAAAGATCCCACCTTAGTGGATCCCAATGAAGATGTTGTGTCTCTCTTCCCACACTTCACAAAATGGACTAAGAGTCACCCCGTTGACCAAGTCATTGGTGACGTCTCCGAACCTGTAAAGACAAGATCTGCAACGACTAATGAAGTCCTTTACGCGCTCTTTCTAAGTCAAGTTGAGCCTACAACAGTTCGACAAGCCTTAGAAGATCCGGATTGTATCATTTCCATGCAAGATGAGCTGAACTCGTTTGAAGCATTGAACGTGTGCAGACTAGTTCCTAGACCCAAGGGTAAAACAGTAATTGGTACAAAGTGGGTCCTGAAGAATAAGAAAGATCAAGACGGGATTGTTATGAGAAACAAAGCATGCCTTGTAGCAAAAGGGTATATACAACAAGAGGGAATTGACTACGAAGAGACGTATGCACCGGTAGCTCGCTTAGAGGCAATCCGGATGTTTCTATCATTTGCTGCTTACAGAAACTTCACTGTTTATCAAATGGATGTGAAGACTACTTTCTTGAACGGTGTCTTGAAAGAAGAAGTATATGTTTATCAACTAGAGGGCTTTGTGGACAAAGATAAACCTGATCACGTCTACATCCTTGATAAAGCTCTCTACGGTCTCAAGCAAGCCCCTCGCGCCTGGTATGAAATTTTATCTACCTACTTACTTGGTGCTGGCTTTCGGAAAGGTAAAATCGATACAACTCTCTTTACTCTACATAAAAATGGTGAGATCCTTCTGGTACAAATTTACGTTGATGATATTATTTTTGGTTCAACTGACCCTGGATTATGCACGTGGTTTTCGGGTATTATGATGACTAGATTCCAGATGAGTATGATGGGAGAGATTAATTTCTTTCTTGGATTACAAGTCAAGCAATTCTCAATAGGTATCTTCATCAACCAATCAAAGTATGTGTTCGACATCTTGAAGAAATTCAAGATGGACAACTGTACCTCAAAATTGGTACACCTATGGCTCATGGATCTAAAATTGGTCCGGATCTAGATGGTGTGGATGTAGATGTTAAGAATTACCGAGGGATGATAGGCTCATTAATGTACCTTACTGCGAGTCGTCCAGACATAATGTTTTCAACTTGTTTATGTGCAAGATTTCAGGCACAACCAAAAGAATCACATTTTAGTGCTGTTAAAAGGATCTTTCGATATCTGAAGGGGACACCGTACCTTGGTCTATGGTACCCAAAGGGAACGGGATTCGAACTCACTGCATATTCTGATGCGGATCATGGAGGTAGTATGCTAGACCGGAAGAGCACATCTGGTCATGTGCATTTTTTGGGGGACACACTGGTAAGTTGGTCTTCGAGGAAACAGAATTGTGTTTCAACATCAACTGCAGAGGCAGAATATGTTGTCGCGGCCAGTTGTTGTTCACAAGTTCTGTGGATGAAGACTCAACTGATGGACTACGGCTTCAAGTACTAGAAGATCCCCATCTACTGTGACAGCAAGAGTGCAATTTCCATAACAGCTAACCCGATCCAGCATACAAAGACCAAACACATCGACGTCAAGTATCATTTCATTAAAGATCATGTCGAAAAAGGTACGATTGAATTATACTTTGTTCCAACGGAGTATCAACTTGTCGATCTTTTTACAAAAGCCTTGGATGAAAAACGATTTAATTTCTTAGTATCCAAGCTCGGCATGTTGAACATGAAAGTTTAATATTCTATATTGATCATATAATGGATGGAAATATGTGTATTTCAATCTAGTTATTTTATCTAGATTGTATACATTCAAATTTTCATCACATTCTATTCTCAATATAAGATATTTTATTTTCATGTCTTTGTTGTTTTCATTGTTTATTCTCTTGTCACTTTACATTCTGGTTATGGTACTTGTGCCTGCATGAGGTGTGTTCATAGTCTCAGGGGGAGTACAGTACAAGAAGTATGCACAAGAATAGGGGGAGTGTGCATATCCGACAAAGCTTGTAAGTGTTGATTTCATGTGCTCACCACTTGAAGATCACAAGGTATGTTCTCTAATTTGTTTGAACCACAAACTCTTAAATGATGAAAATCAATTTTTCTAAACATACTTGCATCATTTAAGGGGGAGTGAAAATAGTTCAAAAACCTTGAGTGCTTAATCAATTGGAAGTTGGACATCTTCTAATGTGATAAAATCTTTCAAAATTTTATCTGAAAAATGTCCAAGTATGAATGTTGTCGCAACCCACTATTGCGATTACTTGGTGAACAGTTGTTGTCGCAACCCGCTATTGCGATTAAACCAAGTACCATCCTTATCGCAACCTTGCATTGCGATAAGGAGGCGTGAACAGTATCTGTCGCAACCCTTGTGTTGCGATAAGATTGAAAGGTTGTCGTAATTCGTTCATTGCGATACACTGACAAGTGGCAGGTCAAACTTTGGACCATTCATGTGATGCCACGTGTCACGGATTTCAAAAGTCATATAAATAGGGCAGAGACTTTTCAAACTTGTCTCAACACAAAACCCTATTCTCTCTCTACAAACTGCTACTGTGCTTTCGATTTTTGAAGTGTTTTTCGCGATTTCTGTTCCATACATTGCATTCAGATCATCATAAAGGTATGGATTCCAAACTCTCACTTGATTTCATCCATTAAATCGTATGTTACAGTCGTTTTTTAAGATGTAGGGTCTACATTTACTATTCTGCATAAATCCATGTGTTGTTGTGTTTGTTAGGGCTTAGAAAACATAGGGTTTCACTCAAGAAGGTCGTGCGAACCTAGTAGTGTAGGTTTTAACTTCAAAATATGCGAAAAACATAAATCTGGGCTTGAACACTTAGGTTTTCTTCGCAACTTCATAACTATCGCAATGCACACATCTTCAAAACTTCATAACTGTCGCAATGGTCTGTTATTCATATCTATCGCAACACTTGATTGCGACACTCTTTGGTGTGAGTTGCGATAAGCCCAACACTTAGGCTTTTATTTTCAAAAAAAATCAAGTTTTTTTTGTACTGTTCTAAACTGTCAAGTGGTTCAGATGGCCGATCATGATGGCAACGCTTCGGATGACAACACCATCATCCGTTCACACCGCTCATCCCACCCGTCCGTCAATGCTCGTGACAGGGATGAGGAAATCTTCCCAAGAGCCTCATTTCTGGAGTTTCGTGACAACAACCATCATATGGATCTCGAGAGTCCTTTCGACCACCGGATCATTGTAGAGATCATCCGAGGCCATCCTCTACGAACCGCGTTTACCAGAGTCGAACTTGTACCATCCATATACCTTCAGCAATTCTGGATACACTTCGATTCCACCCCACTGATCGTACACCAAAGTTCACGGCCAAAGTTGCACTTCGATGCCAGAATCACACTCAGGGGCCTTCGACGCGTACTTGACCTTCCTTACTCAGAGAACTTTGAGGATCCGGTTCCAGAAGAACAGCTATTCGCTGATATCCGCAGTCTTGGATATCAAGACCCCGACATCCAAGTTCTTTCCGGTTCATCACATTTTAGACGCAAGTACCTTCCACCGATATGGTATACTCTATGCTCCATATTCAACCGTTGCATGACATCTAAACATGCGGGCTTAAACAAGACAAACCTGCCAATCTTATGGATGTTTCATGCCTTCGCCTTCAACCGAAAGATCGACTACGCCATCATACTATGGAATGAACTCATAGAGCTAGTCGAGGACAAGGCCAGCCCAAAGAAAGACGGTCACTTTGTGCCCAATCATAGGTTCTTCCAGCTTCTGATTCATCAGACCATGGAAGACAATCTAGAGATTCCACGACGCGAAGATGCTCCACGAGGCCCGAGCCAGTGGATGCATTACCTAAAGATGCCCAAACACGAGGCTTTTGCTCACATCGTCGTCATCCGGGAAGAGGTACTCGCCTATGCTGACCAGCAGTCCTAGGTAGTTAGGCAATATAGGATAGAAAATGCATTAGCGATCCAGCCAGATCCGGCTGGACCTCCCCAAGATGCAAACCCACTAGGAGGTGAGGGTCAGAATGTCTAGGGGGTTCAGGAACAAGGGGTTCCTGAACGACGAGAGGTGAGGAGACCTAAAAGAAAGAGAGTCGGGAGAAGTAAAAAGACTGCTGGCCATGCATCATCTTCACGACCAGCTCAACCACCACCTCGACGTCCTCCGGTTCAGATCTTTGATAGTGACGTATCATGGAACTCAGCCGATGCCACTACTGCATCATCTTCCGATGATGATGCAGCTTCTCTTATACCCTTTGCAGCTGATAAAGATGATGAGCAAGAACCTTTCTTTCCGCCTTTTGACAACAATGATGACGATGATGACTCAGATCACGACCCTATGGCCCACTTAATTCCAAGGCATATGGGAAAGAGACCACGAGTTGAGAGTTCTGATGCTGATTCCTCTCGGAACATCGAACTCTTAGACACTGCTAATGATGTCGCGGGTCCTTAAGATCGAAACGAAGAGGTAGAAGAAGAAGTAGATAATTTAGATAGTGGTGAGGTACGAGGGAGAAAAGAATTGAGTGAAACTGTGATAGAGTCGGACAAAGTTTTAACTACCGACTCTCCCCAATCCGATCGAAGTCGGGTACCCACATCTTCTACCAACGAGCGTTTGTCGCCGTTGCGCATTGAATCAGCCATGGTGAACCCAGCCATGTATTGCACAGCCCCACCAAGCCACTCATCGGTCTCTCAACAGGCCGGTGTTTCATTTTCCACATGGGACTTAGCACAAAGTACATCGGCAACACATTCGGTGTCTGCTGGTATTGAAACAGGTAGGCTCCCGCCCTGGCCACCGCCATTCTTTCAAAGCACTTCGAGTCTAGGACCATTTGGTAGAACATCCTTTCCTAGGACACATATGATGGCACAACACCAAGTTGTGGGCTTCCGTGCCCCAATCGGAACACCCAGAGTGAGGCCGCCATTCGTTGGTACCCCACGAGGACAGGGTGGAAGTCCTGTCATGGTCAACACTATGCCAGCCATGAACACAGGCAGTACGGTTGCTACAACCACTACTATAATCGGTAACCTAAGTGGTCCGGATCTTCACCCAATGTTCCCAAATTTTCCACAGGATCAGATCGTACGCATGCTTGGCCCGCCTCCACATTATATTACTTTTCCATTGCTTGATTCTGCCTTAGGTTCAATCAACACTGCCCTCGCACAACACTAAAATGCTATGCACCGTACAGTTGAACGAATATCACAAGAAGTGAGCAGAGCCATCAAGGGCAAAGGCACTACAGAATCTTCGTCAACACCTCAGAATCAACCATCCCGCGATGAATCTGATCAACAAACTCCACCACCAGTACCGCTACATCTAATCCCAGAAGACCAGCTCAAATCAGAGCTGCTAGCCCGAGTGCCCGACTACTAGCCAGATCTGAATCTAATACTCCTGAAGAGGTAGATCTTGTTGGCTTACTACGCCAACAAACCCAACCTCAATCCCAACCTTAAACTTCGACACCCACATATGCACATTTTGAGAAGTTACAAGAATCGATCAGAGACATGATGAAGGCTGTAGTTGCTGGATACCAAACTCTAGACTCGCGGATCACAGTAGTCGAACATGCGTGGGGCGTCGAAGCTGAAACCTCCCAAAAGAGAAGACATGATGATCGGGACGATCCTGATCAGCATGAGGGGGAGAACAGAGCACGGGTCAGAGAAACAACTGGTACGGGTACAGTAAATGAAGGGGGTTCAGTCAGTTAAAGGGAAACAACTAAAGCTGGTACGGCGACTGATGTGGTACAGGTACAAGATGCAGAAATGGAAGTTCTAGCTGATGTCATAACCGGGGTTGAAAAGCCTTCGGCTATTGACAACAGAACGGCGAATGAGCGGATGGCCGACAACATGTTCATTGATATCATCTACATCGATTCTGAGGAAGAACCAGAGAGAACAACCGTTCAGATGAAAGAGGAACTTCAAGACATATTCGACATCATCGGAGCTATTATGGCTGCTCCGGATTTCGATAACGAAGCTCCAGGTAATACTTCTCAACTACAAACGTCGATAGATCATAATGCAAGTACTTCCGCTCTTTTAGCTCCCGTGGTACAACAAAATGCTCCAGTAATTCGAATACAAGCAAATGGCAGAATCAGAGATCCAATACTCGAAGCTGAACTGAGACACTTTCAAGAGATAATCGATGCCGAGCCAAGGTATGTGGATACAGATGCACGGGTTAGGATTATGATTCCCTATCAAGAGAGCATAAGGAGAGATTTATTTGTTAGAGACGTTCAGAGAATCAGCTGGGAGAAAGTGTACGGGATTGAGGACTGGTCATCACTGCGCAGAATTGAATTTCTACACATCATGGGATATGAATGTCTGAGGACAAATGTGGTAAGATCAGACAAACCTATCATGAAAGTACTGAAGATAGATTCCCGCAAGCTTTCAAAAGTCTGGTTCCCACAGTTTACCGTTCAGAGATCAGATGGCTCTGTACACGTCTTTTCAGAAGCAGACTTCAAGAGTCTAAAGCTTGAAGATTTATGCAACTTGTATGAAATCATGTCTCGTGCTCCTGAAAAGAAGATTGACTGGTCGGATGCATATCAGAGTGTGCAGAGGTTCATGCGGAACATCCTGAAATTTTCTTATCTTACGGATTTCCAAATGGCCTTGGAGGCACATCAAGAGCGGCTAAACATTAGACCACCGAACCGGCGTCTGTCAGACATTCAAGGTATTCCTGCTTACATTGTCCTAAACAAACCAGAGCTTGGAGTTGTCTACTTCGATACAGACTCAAAGAATAGATTCATGAGAGTTATTGAAGTCAACAAGTTCAGTGACGGAACCTTCAAGATGATTCAGATCCACCTTGAAAGTAGAATGCGACTGGATGCAAACGGGGAGGTAAAGCTAAAAGACAAGGAGAAGGAGCTGATCAAGGAAGTCCTGTATGCCATCTCTTACCGGAAGCAATACCGGAATGCACTAAGGAGATTCAAGCTCACATTCGGAATTCGGAAGGCTCATGTGGTCCCGGTTGACATCTGAAGCTTATGGCTCTACATTGGTACAAAGGGGGAGATTGTTAGTGCTATACTAATTGTACCAAGTAGAGGGACCAAATGTGTCAAGTGTTCCATACTTATCTTACTATATAATGTATGTTTATCTCAACCTTCTAGGGTTAGAGAAGTCATCCACACATAGTAGCCACACACACACACACACACACAAGTATTTTGCTTAGCATTCATCTCATTGTGTGCTACTTTGATCTTCATTGAATATAGAGGTGGCTTCCTTTGTTGTTAATATAGATTGATTACTTGTTCTGAGATCACACATCCTAATTATATTTTAGATTATTTATATTTAAAATGAAATATATATATTGTATTGGATTATATTTATCATTAATTCAAACATTTAGCTTTAAAAAAAGTTATACTTGTGTATCATTTACTTGTAATTTTGAATTTTAAGTAACATGCATTGAGGATTTGAAGCACGAAGATGGTTTTTAAGACTTTGTCTCGAATCTATACTACTTATATATTGGTTCTAACCAAAAGTCTTAAAGATAATCCTTGAGCACAATGTACCACCATTTTATGCATTAAATTTAAAAAACTCCTAATTATACATATTTAAGCATGATGTACAACTCTTTTAAGCAAGGGGTTTTAAACAACAAAGAGGACGGGTCGCTCCCTTTACCTTACCTTCTCACAGCACAACCATACCAGCTCTTTCACACGCCTGGTTTG
>JAWVWS010000684.1:0-25000 GCA_033807775.1 Saussurea involucrata
CGGGTATCAGAAGATTTACTTGAAGATAATTGAAACACACTCTAGATTTAAAGGCAAAATCGAGAGTAAAGACACAAAGACAATGTGTTTTTCATATGTTAAAATGAGATCGAAAACCCATTAAAATAGATAGTTACTTGCCAATTAATTGGACAGGGTTAGGTAGTTATTTGTAGACAATAACAGTGATCAAATAACTACCAACGGATAAAATCAACAACGGGTACTGCACCAAAGTTTAGAAGACATCTTTCCTTCTGAATCCAAGTCCCACATTCTGAAGTGAAGTTCAGAAGGCTACACGTTAGATATAATCATTTGCAGGCCTAGGCCCGGACCTAACCTAATTTTCTTGTCCAATGAGCCTAATATAGCAAACCCAATCCCTTTTCATAGGTTTGAAAATTTGTCCTTACCCGCCCTTCAGACTTGCCTAGAGGCTAACGAGCCTAAAAATATTTTTTTGACACATTTATGAAAAAGAACATATATAAAATCACAAGTCATGTAAAATAATTTAAAATACGTTATAGCAATTTTTCCAACATAAAACTAGATGTAAATACATAACAATATACATAATTTATAAAAAGTGTTTCGCAATATGGAGTATTAATAAAGAAATTGACCAAACGAGATAATAAGAAATTGATCAATTAAGGTAATTATATTGGTTTTAGATTTCCAAAGAGTATTATTATCATAAGTCACAGTTAAGTAGAAATAGTTAAGTATTAAGAATTTTCAATCTAATTTGTAAAATTTTATTACAGAAGTTAATTAATTATAAAAATACTAATTGTCCAGGCGGGCCAACCCAATTTTTTTACATCATCCATGATCGGCCATTTCTTTGAGAATGATAGTCCATGTTTGGGCAAAAATTCACACCTAACGACCGACGACAGATAACCCATATGACATTTATGTAAGACCATTATTGTATTAAGATAAGGTCTTGCAGGATATTTACAAACGAACATTCGGTCGTACATTTCCATGTTGGTCGTATGTTCCATACGACCGACGTCCGAGACTCAAGATGGTCATACGATTACACTAACCGTTAACAGTCAACATCTGTTTCTTTTGTTCATTAATGCAGGTCCACAAGCAATCATGGTACAACGGCCAGTAACGGACGAGCTCTTAATGACATTAAAGACCCAACAACGGTTACAAAACAAGCCATCAAGACACATTTATTGCCGACGAAAGCTATATAAAGGCCTGCTCCACATCCGAAAAATACAACTATTGGACAGTTACACACACCGAATCAAGCTGAGCATTGCAACATCCAACATCTAAACTCTACACTTCTACACTCTCAATATTCTTACATCAGAAGCATTCGAACACACATCGCCAACGCAAGTTTCGCACGACAGCAGTTCGATTCGCACGACAACAGCTTATTTCGCACGATTTACGCACGACGCACAACTTTGTCTTACGATTAAGTTTACTTTTACTCTTACTGTAATCTGTTGTACACAAACACTTGTTACCAAAGGACTTTCGCCCCTGTTTGGCGACCATAGTGCACCGTCAACTCTCACAAGCCGACCGCGGTTTTTTCCCACGTTTGGGTTTTCCGCGTCACCAATTCTCCTGTCTTATTTACTTTTTCGCTATTGTGTTGTTTGTCTTGAGATCCCTTTCTTTAGTTGTTAAAAGTTCCACATCAACCTTAAGTTATCGTTCGGGTGATTTTTGGCATTAACAGTTTGGCGCCATCCTTGGGACCCCATCTAGAGAAAATTTCAAGCCAAACATACAGCGCTCTAACGATCTTGTGAAGTTTTTATTGTTTTCAGGTAAATGGAAAATTACCAAGACCCTATGGCTCAACTCCACGTGGAATTAAATGCAGCTCGGAGTCAGATTCAAGCCCTGAACGAGCAGAACCAGCAGCTGCCTGCTGAAATTGATTCCATTAGGAATCCAACGATTGGCAATTCCTTTGGACCTCAGAACGGTCCCCGACCTATAGGTGCACCTTTCGCAAGGCCACCATTCCAGAAAGGTCCAGGGCCATTTGTCAACAATCCTCCCTTTGGACAATTTCCTCCGCAGCATTTGAGGACGCCACCGCTGTATAATGGAGCCATACCACATCAGATCCCAATGAACTTCCCCTTTAACGGAGAAGCCAACGGTTCGTTGCACGGAAATGGCTCCCATCCGACAGTCGGCATGACAGCACAAAACTCAGGAGTCATTCCCCCGACAGGTTCAATCTACGATCCTAACGACCCCGTCGCCCAACGACTTAGATTGTTGGAGGATCAGAACGAAAAGATGCTGTCGACACGATTGCAAATGTTGACGTTCCGAAGAAGTACAACATTCCTGCTTTTACGCCCAAGTATTCGGGAATAACCGATCCAACAGAGCACATTGCCCAATATAAACAATTGATGTGGACAACATTAATCCCACATCAATATCAAGAGGTGTGCATGTGCAAAAGCTTCGCGGAGTTGGTCAACCAGTTTTCACAACACTTCGCCAGTAGTCGCAAGATGGAGAAGCAGACCGGCGACCTGTACTACGTCGTCCAAAAATCTGGAGAATCCATCCGCAGTTATTTCAACCGCTTCAACGCCGAAATGATCAACATCCAAAATTGTGATGTCAAGACCGCCATCGAAGCCTATAAGCGTGGTCTAGACGACAATACTAAGGACTGTACGTCGATCTTACGAAGTACCCGCCGAAGAATTTAGAAGACGTACGAGTTAGGACTCTGCCTTACATGAGAGTCGAAGACGATATGGCTTTCCGTCGTAAGCATTCTACCGACAAAAATTCGATCGAGATCAAGAAACCAGATTTCAAGTCCAAGACGAGCGTCAAGACAGAGCCAGCACGCCAGATATCGAACGTTCGCTTCGATAAGAAGAAAAGCAATCCTACGCCTAGATTTCCTCAATATCGTAAGATCTCCTCTTACGGATTCAAGGGGACATCGAAAGACTTGGTCGAAGCTCTCAAGAACATTCAGTCGTCTATTCGATGGCCCAAGAAAAGCGACAAAGACGACGACAAGAAAGACAAAACCAAAAGGTGCGACTTCCATAGCGACCATGGTCATACGACAGATAACTGCCTTGCCTTGCAGAAGGAGTTACCCTGCATCGTCCCCAAGGGCCATCTCCAAGGTTTGATTGATAAAGAATCCGCGCCAGTTGACAATGTAAGACCAACATCCCCCGTCCATGAAAAAGTCGTCAATTGTGTGACGGGTGGATCAGACGTCCGTGGTTTAACATATTCGGCAGCCAAGCGGCACGCCAATCAATCATCAGGAGAATATCCCATTCCTTGGTCGTCCCGACCAAAGCAAGAGTTGGAACTGGAGGCGATGCCAATAACGTTCGATCAAGACGACCTTTAGGACAGATGGCAGAAACATCACGACGGATTGATTATCCAGCTTACTATTGGCAACTGCTCGACCAAAAGAGTACTGGTCGACGAAGGCAGTTCGGCTAACATCATTTTCCTAAGCACGATCAAAGCCATGGGCATCGATAAATCAGAGATCACCCATCGATCGACGACTCTGATCGGATTCAATGGCGATTCTACCAACACTTTGGGAGAGATCATCCTCCCAGTGTACGCTAAAGGGGTCAACAAGCAAAAAAAGTTTAACGTTATCGACTGTTCGTCAGCTTAAAACGTTATACTTGGTCGATCGTGGATACACGACATGAAAGCGGTCCCCTCAACCTATCACCAGACGATCAAATTCCCAACGCCATGGGGAATACAAGAAATCAAAAGTGAACAAAAGACCGCTCGTGATTGTTACAAGGCAACATTGAAGTCTAAAAAAAAGACAACTAGCAATTACACGATATTGACTTCGAGCCTCGCACAACAATTAAGTCACAGGTTCTAGCTTATTTCGTCACTAATTCCAGTCCTGAACTGAAAAAAGAAGCACAAAATGAATCCCATACTGTGGCGACTACATACGGCACGACCTAGCTCGTCCATGTCGACGGTCCTCCAAAAGCCAGAGGAACAGGTCTTGATGTCGTCTTAAAGTCCCCACAGGGGGGCAAGATGGTGTACTCCATACGAATTCCAGCTTCAAATCTACTGATCGTGGGCATGAATATGACTCACAACTTGGGGGCAGTCGGACTTCATGTCAGAAGCGATTCTTTATTGGCCGATATTAAGGCAAGATGCCACAAGGTACGCCCAAAGCTGTGACATACGTCAATGACATTCAGGTTTGATACACCAACCTTTTGAACCTCTACATACGTCCTTAGTCCCATGGCCCTCCATGAGGTGGGAAATGGACATCGTTGGTAAATTACCTCCTGCCCCAGGGCATAAAGTTTTTCTGTTAGTCCTTACAGATTATTTTTCTAAGTGGATAGAAGTAGCTGCCTACTCCCAGATTCGGGACAGAAAGGTCATCTCTTTTATTCGGACTAACATTCTATGCAGGACACACACCATTTTCATTGGTTTATGGTTGTGAAACCGTCTTACCTATTGAAGTGCAACTCCCGACATCAAGACATACATACGTCGATCATAACTTGGTGGACTTGAGCTACGACCTCGACGCTCTCGAAGAGCTAAGAGAGTCTGCTTTCAGGAAGGTGATTACATCTTACGACGAGTATTCCAAAACACCAAAGAACCAAATACAGGTAAGTTATCCACTAAGTGGGAAGGACCTTACCGAATATCTGAAGTCGTTGGAAAGGGTGCTTACAGGCTTAAAACCCTCGACGACCAAGACATTCCACGTAGCTGGAACGCAATACATTTAAAGAAGTATTTCTTCTAAAATTTTTACTTTCGATTTATCTCAACAATCGATTACTGACTTAAGCATCGGAGGGTCGTTGGTCAAACCAATGACCACCCCTGATTCTTACATTGCAGGCTCGTAGGATCGCGCGAACGCCAACCTTACGATTCATATATCGTGAGAAACAAAGTCTTTAAGACTACAAGGTCACGATAAATATGTCACGACCAATAGGTCATACGTCATAAGCAGAATCTTATGATGCATCTCATGGATCTTACGATCACAACAGAAGTTTTTTTTAATCTGAGTTTCAAGTCTTATGACTTCAACTCCATACTTAGAATATTTTTTCGGCCCAGTCACCCGGTTACTTCTAAAGTTACGTGTACCAATGTCGCACTGATTTACATTCGTCTTACTGCTTTATACACTCGATTCATAATTTTGTTATATCTCGTTTATTTTGTTTATTCACGACAAAGTAAAGTAACACGATGATAGATCAAAAATTTACTTGTATTTATATCCAAAAGTTACAAGTAAAGGCCACGACCGATTATAGTCGCCCCACATCAAAAGAAATAAACAAAAGAACAAAAAAGTCAAGGCAGAGGAGGGTCCTGCTCCTTAGCGACCTCCTCGTCGCCAGCTCCAGCGACCTCAACGTCTGACGGGTCCCCTTCTTCGAGCTTGTCTTCTTGGTCGAGTTCTTCCTCGTCCCCGACTTTCTCCAAGAAAGTGGTGACCTCCTCTTCGGCTCCGGCTATAGGGTTTAACCCCCGTAAATGGCGACGCATGATCGCCGCTCGGACCCTCAGACGGGTCAGAGCCTCAAACGATTGGAGTCGCTCCTCTAAGGACGCGATCTCCCCGTCTTTCGCCTCGACGAGCGACTTAAGGTCCTTGACCTGTTTTTCGCTCTCGACCAAGGAGCCCTTAGTCGCTCCTAACTCCGCCTCAGTCGCAAAGGACTTCTCAAGGGCTTCCCTCAGATGGTGCTGAAGGTCTTCCTTTGCATTTATAGACGTCGCGTAGAAGTCCTAGACTTCGTCGAGCCTCTTCGAAAGGCACTCGGCCTTTTCCATCGCCAACTTATCCCGCCCCCTTGCCAAGCGAGCCTCCTCTTGAGCCTTGTGCATTTTCTCCAAGGCAACGGGGGTAACCCTACGGATCTTCTCCATATGGGCATACAAACAGAGAGAAGTTTGGAACGCCGGTAGTCGCACGATTAAACACACAAACGTCAGAAATCGAACGTTAGAAAACAGAAGACAAAAGTATATGAAATAAAATGGATCGTACAAACCTTAATGGTCAGCCCTGCGACCTGCGATCCCATCTCGTCGACCGTGACCTCCCGAAGTCGTTCCTCAAAGGACGACAGGAGAAATTTCCCCAGGTCGGGGAAGATCTTGTCACTATCCATGTCCTCGCCGGACATGAAATTGGACGGCAGTGTAAAATTCACCGTCATCGTACCGGTGGACTCCTCCGTCATCTTCCCTTTCCCTTCATCGATCGACGAGGGAGAAGGGATGACCTCTCCAGTCAATGGAGGGGCCACACTAACCGAAGTCTCATCAATGACTCTCGGAGGTGTCTTCGTCTTCTTAGAAGTGGTGACCCTAGACGGATCACCACCCTTCGATGACGGTTCCCTCTGGAGAACCGTCTTGGACTTCTTTACCCCCGACGATGGGGGTGGGGGAGCCTTGCGTTTCAACTCCTTGGCCCGACGGGCCAGGAGGAGTTGAGCGTCCTTCTTTGACACGACGTGAGTAGGCAAATCGCCTGACCCACCTGCAAAATAAGAGAGATACGATAAGAAGGGGGACATATAAGCAAAACGTACGACATACCGGGTAAAATGTACGATAAATACCTGTTGCCTCCTCTTCCTCCTCTTCTCTCTCTGCTTCCTCCGCGACAGGGATCTCCGTCCCTCCAAGTACTTGGACCTCGTCGTCCGAACCTTCGTCCCGAAGACTACGCTAGACGAAGAAAGACCTGTCTTCCAGATTGTACATCCGGAATTTTTCGATCTTCGCCTCCATCTCCTTGGACATGCTAACCTCAGGGAATGTAATAGCTGAAACAAAAACACACGATCTACTAAAACGCACGATTCAAAAGATAATACACAACAAACAAAAAACTTACTGTTGGCGTTCCACCCAGCAGTAACCCATGTCGTGTCCTCCTCCAAGAGCTCGAGCGACTGCGTCTTACCAAAGATGTACCGGGTCTTTCACCCACGGTCGTTTACCTGGGTGTTCAGCACCAGAACCTGAGCTCCCCTATATTTGGAAAACAGGTTGTAACGGTGGTAGTTATCCACCTTAACCATGTGGGAGGCCAGAAGGTCATCCACCGTGAACGGAGTCGTCCACTCGCCGGTGATCCTATCAATCACACGGACGATTCGCCAAAATCGTGGCATCATCTGAGCAGGAGAAAGATGGAAATTCTCCAGAAACTCCCTGACCAGTGGGGAGAACGGCCACCTGAAACCCACTTTGAATGGGTATTCGTATAAAACAAAATGCCTATTCGGGCACTCAGACGGCCGGAACTGATCCGACGAGTACAGTTGCACAACATCTAGGACGCCCGATAACGCCCGGAAAGCCGATAGACCTTCTTGGCCAATAATGGTGCTTGTAGCTTCTATCGACATTGTGAAAACGATGAAAATTTGAACGAACTTTCTTCGATTTATAACAAACGTACGAAAAAAGGCAACTAAATCTCTCTAAAACTTTCTAAAAATCTCTTTCTGTAAATATCTCAAACGTAAAAAAGGAAATGATCTCCAGAATCGCGATATTTATAGCAACGTCGTGTCAGGTCCACCTGGTGGATTGTCGACAGCTGTCCACCACCTTTTCGCATGCATCATGCCGATGAACGACACCTGTCCTCCAACGGCTCCACGCCTCTGACACTTCGTAATGACGTCACGACCACTTCGTCTCCCTTGGTCCGAATCGAACCAAAATGGCTGGGATTCGACCAGACTGTCTCCCCATGAGACACGTGTCAAATCACTTCGTCAGATTTAAAATTCGTATTTCACGCCTAAATTCAAATTTTGGGGCAAACGGTTTGGGCAAAAATTCACACCTCATGACCGACGACAGATAACCCATTTGACATTTATGTAAGACCATTCTTGTATTAAGATAAGGTCTTGCAGGATATTTACAAACGAACATTCGATCGTACATTTCCATGTTGGTCGTATGTTCCATATGATCGACGTCCGAGACTCAAGATGGTCATACGATTACACTAACCGTTAACAGTCAACATCCGTTTCGTTTGTTCATTAATGCAGGTCCACAAGCAATCATGGTACAACGGCCCGTAACGGACGAGCTCTTAATGACATTAAAGACCCAACAACGGTTACAAAACAAGTCATCAAGACGCATTTATTGCCGATGAAAGCTATATAAAGGCCTGCTCCACATCCGAAAAACACAACTATTGGACAGTTACACACACCGAATCAAGCTGAGCATTGCAACATCCAACATCTAACATCTAAACTCTACATTTCTACACTCTCAAAATTCTTACATCAGAAGCATTCGAACACACATCGCTAACGCAAGTTTCGCACGACAGTAGTTCGATTTGCACGACAACAACTTATTTCACATTATTTACGCACGATGCACAACTTTGTCTTACGATTAAGTTTACTTTTACTCTTACTATAATCTGTTGTACACAAAACACTTGTTACTAAAGGACTTTCTTCCTCGTTTGGCCACCATAGTGCACCGTCAAGTCTCACAAGTCGACCGCGGTTTTTTCCCTCGTTTGGGTTTTCCGCGTCACCAATTCTCCTGTCTTATTTACTTTTTCGCGATTGTGTTGTTTGTCTTGAGATCCCTTTCTTTAGTTGTTAAAACTTCCACATCAACCTTAAGTTATCCTTCGGGTGATTTTTGGCATTAACAGTCCACGCCTGTTTTTCTAGCGGGCTGAACAGGACGGGTCTAGTGGATTGTCCCGTCCCTGAACTGCTCTACTATACGTCTTTTGAAAATAATTTGATAAAGCTACACACCTTCTGAAAAGAGTTTCAGAATGCTACATGCCTTCTGAATATTACTTAGCGGGACCATCGCCAAGGGACTAGCCCCTTGAAAGTTGTTGCCCCTAGAACCTCCCCCCCACACACTTTATGGCGCTCATAGGTCTATGACAACTTATTGCACTCTGCACCTCCTACTCATATTATTGTCTAACCAAGAAATACCAATAATTGCATGTAAGTCACAACTCCACTAAAACACTTGATGACTCTAAAAATCATCAACAATCGTGTAGTCACACTGCGTCAGAGTTCAGACTCAAGAAAATAACTACGTCATTTCTGACGATTTTGGTTTTAGAGGTGCGTGACATGGCCATCGGGTGGCCCCAGTAGCATGGAACGTTTGAGCATTTGGAACACAATAGCGACATTTGGCAAAGTTGTGTAGGTCTTGCGAGGTCGTGTGGGGCTTTGAGGCTTGTGACAATCTCGTTTTTGGTAAGTTCTACAAACCCCTTATCTCATAGAACTAAAACTATATTTGGAACTTGAGGAGCTTGGTGTAGGTCATACACGAAGAACTCATATAAATGGGAAAATTAGATCTAAGATCCCAAGAACGCCATCTTTAGAAATATTGTTATTGGTATTCACTAATTCAAACAAAGTACCTCTCAAATCCCATCATCAATCTCTAATCCCATAATCATTAACATAATTACGTTAAACTAATTAGTAAAAATTATTAAATAAAAAACATCAAGGTGATTAATAAACAACATATAGTGAATCAAGTTATCAAACATCTCCATATTCAAGTTAATCAAGTCATCAAGCCCTTTATGGACTTATTCCTATCAAAAAGAATTTAAAACACTTAGGGTTTGGTCCAACTAGAAGGGAGGATATAATGTGAAATTTTGAAACATTATAAATCTAAATAGAAAATCACAAAACTCTTAAATGAGGCCAATATTTTTAATTGCTTTATAAAAACATAATAATAAGAAGTGAAAGCTCAACAACAAGTGGGTCTTTGAGGCTATGGTACAAAATTACGACCTACCATTTGTGGTACACATGCAGATCTCTAATCATATAGCTTAACTTGAACCGGACGAAGAAACTTAGACAAATGGTGAAAGTTTGGTCCTTTATTTTCATTTGTTCATTTGAAAAAAGGATTTTCTTTATAAGACTAAAAGGTTAGAAAACTTTGGAGTCATGAATCCTTGATCTTTTGGATCACATCATCTCATTTAACTATATTATAACCTCCATTTGATTAATACAAGCGCTATCTCTCTCAACGTGTGACACAATATCATACAAATAGTGAAACTATGTTAAATATGTTATCTTGGTTTGCATGTTAATTTATATTCCATCTGTTTAAGCATACACGTTGCATTTCGCCTATTGCGGATTTGTTATTTATTAAGTTGCAAAGTTCTACTTCTTGCTTTCATATTTGTTGTTAAAGAATATAAATGAATTTCGATATTATAGTTGTTTGGGACCATTTTAGGATCATTATGGTGTTGTTTGGCCATTACTATCCGCACATGGTATCTGATTTTTTTGAACTAGATTTAGAGTAGTGAGTTATTACCTCGCTCACTGTGTGCTCGACAAAATATCCAAAACAATTGAAAATCATGTGTGAAAGGTTTCATAGAATCTACATGCATCCAATATTCAAGTAAAATTATGGAATTAGGGTGCTGATTTCAGAGAATGATATGGATCCTTTGGAAGAACTATACTTACACAATTCATTGATGAATAGGGTTGGTACTAATGCGGCCGTGTTTACTACTCATGATGAAAGAACTAAACACTATCAATAATCATTGGCTAATTTGAAGATCTTCTTAGACGATAAAAGCAACCGACATGCCTCTAGTTAAGGACATAGAGGCACTTGCCAAGTATACACCTGTTGCCAATATCTTAATACATGGAAGTGTTGGTGTTGGTTGGGTAACGCCTAACACAAAAACTGTTTGTAGAAAGGGGGGAGTGAATACGAACACAACAAATTTTTAAATTAAAAGTGTTGGTTCCTAGAGTAAGAATAATGGGAGATTATGAGTGATTCAAACATAAACATACTGTTTGATTATGAGTGATTGCATAGAGTAAGAATAATGAGAGAATAATAATATAATATAACAGTAAAATGAGATAAGATTTAAAAAATGAACTGCTCCTATATTGATATGAAGAACACCAAGAACACTTTCTTGTGTGTGTCTTCTGAATTCTATCAGGCTACAAGAACGTACACAAGTAATGGAATAGAATGTGCAGTGGGTGTGCTCTTACAATTCTAGTTGATTTCTTTTTTATGTGCTCCACTAACCTTCTATTTATAGTATGATAAAGCAATAGAAAGTATACTATCTAACCCTGGAATGACACGTGGGAAGTGTATCTTGTCCTTTAGGGCTGACGTGGAAAGTACAGACACTAGTCTAACACTTAGAGAATTCTACGAGTCTTTAGCTTTACAGAGGTGATTGGTCATCAGAGGACACTTGCCAGAGCTCTTATGGTCTTTTGTTGATCTTGGTCTCTGACGTTGGTCTCTGACGGTCTTCTGTTATTCTTCTGCTAAGTCTTTTGGACAATATATGATGTCTTGGTCTCTGACGCTTAGTCTCTGGCGTTCTTCAGACTTGTGATATTTTCAATACTTTTACGTTTGAATACTTGGGGCTAACAATCTCCCCCTAAGTATTCAAAATACAACTTCGGCTAATGTACAGAGATGTGCTAAAAATGAAGACAAAGAGGAGAAAAACATCCTCTATAAAAGCTTTTACTTTCTTTAAAAGATAAATTACATTTTAGTGCAAAAAGGAAAGTAAATCTAACTATAATAGTTGCCTCTGAGGATCCTATCAAATCTCATGATTAACTCCTTAAACTCTAGGGTGAGATCGATGTTTCTGATGAAACTTTCAATTACACCCTCAGGGCACTTTGAGCTTGCAACACTTTCTTTGACAATTTTCCTCAAGTACTTCAGAGATTGGGTTGAGTAGTTGGGAAATTCAGCAGAGCGAATGGCCTTTTTGATTCCCTTTTGTCTCCGTATGAAGGCTTCAGGGTCAGCTACCGGAGTTCTAGAGGGATACCTTTCGAAGCCTTCCAGACTCTCATTCGGAGAGCCAATGCTCAATTTCTCCATTTCAAAATTGATTCCATGATGGAAATCAATTTGAGTTCTGAGATTGACGTGTTCTTCCATTGCTAGCATGATCTCATACCTTGCAGTTCGAGAAGCCTTTTGTCTATCAGTGAAGATTGGTCAGTAGGCATGCAGGGTGAGCAGATCATAAGGATTGATCAGAACTAAGTCATTATCGTTGAATATATACAACTCTTCATCTTCACCTTCAACTGTGTACTCATGGTAGATCACTCTGTCGTAAGAGAAGGACCTCTGATGAATCCTTTCGATTTTCACGATGCTAAGGCTGGAGTGGATCTTACCAGAGATGTTTGTCTTGGTATCAATAAATCTTCTCCTTTCCTCTGATAGTAGGTGTGCTCTTTTGGGATTAAGGTATGGATTGATTGGCACTGAGTTTTGTGGGATTATATTACTGCAAGCGTAGAGAAAAAAAATACCTCTTCAACGGATGGTGGATGCTCTGATCGAGTGGATAGTGGTGGTTGTTAGGTTGTACTTCAGGGATTGCTTCATGGTTGGGCTTAGAGTTGATTTCAGTGTTGATGGATTTGAGAACATTTGGTATTACCAGATCAGGGTCTTGTTCGGGTTCCTCTGTCATCTTTCCTTTTTCTTTATCTTCTCTTTCTTTTTCAACTCTGTCCCCTTCTGTTAAGATTTACATTGCCTTAGAGATTTCATTTTGACGAGGATCATGGACAATCATGGTGGTTGTGGTATTGGGTTGGATAGTGGTAAGAGGTTTGGTGAGTCCTCTCTAGTTCAGTTCTTAGAGGTGATGGGGTTGGAGAATCCAGATTTATGGTTTCTATTGGTGGCTCTGCTGATGTAGAGGCTTATTCTGTAGCTTTGATGGTCTTGTCTTTGAAGGTGTGGTCAACAAATTTCTCCCCTTTTGTTGACCAGATTCATTTTCATCTTCATCTACAACATCTGAGTCAACAAACCTACCAACCTTTGAAACTCTGAAAACTGGTTCTTCCCTTGGTTTCCTTTTCCTTGAAGCAGTGTTACAGATGACATCACAAAATGTTGCAACAGCTTCCTTCATGACTCCCTCCAGTTCTACCACAACAACCCTTACCTCATCAACCTGATCAGCAAAATTGACCTTATGTGTATCGAGGGAGGTTTGGACATGCTTTTCAGTGGCTTGAGCTTTGGCCACAAACTTTGATGATATGGTCATCATCCTGCTCAGGGCCTCCTTTATGAATTCCCTCATGTAAGCCCTTGTGATTGGCTGATCATCATGGCATGCAATGGCAGGGGTAGGAGTAGGGGTAGGTGTAGCAGCAGTTCGGGTGGCAGCGGTTGAGGGTAGATTGGAGATAGTAGCAGAGATTGAGTTGTTAATTACCTTTGTTAGAGCTCTTAGGTTTGCCTCTGAAAGGTTGACAGAAGGAGTTGGCAGAGCTCTGTTGTCATTTTCTATCTGGTAGGTTGTGAGTTGGTTTTTAGTGCAATAATCTATGTCTGGATCTTCTTAACTTCGTCAGAGCTTTTCTTTTCAAGTTCCTCTAACCTTTTAGCTGTCTCTGCCAGCTGGTTTGTGACTCCCTTTAATTCAGTTTTCAGCGCCTCATCTGTATTGGTTCTCTGATCAAATGCTCTTGTGGTTGTAATATAATACTCATTCAAGGAATTTCTGATATCATAATGAAAGTTTGTAAACTCTACTTTTGTAATGAGTTCAGAGGGGGTAACCTTGGGGTCAACACTTGACTCCAAGTGTCTCTCGAATCTTGAGAGGACTCCTGTCAGAGCTGCTTCGACGTTGACTCTGGGAGGACTTCTACCTGATCCTTGATGTTCTCACAGAGGAGAATCATCTCTGGGTGTTCTGTTTGCATCAGCTCTCATCCTCAGAATCTGAGAGATTGAAGTAAATGTGGGAGTTGGTATTGCGTTCTAGGCAATCCAATCCTTGTGCAATTAGGCTTTCATATTGTCTCTGAGTAAGACAATCCTTACTGGTAAACCTGAAGTTACATAGAGATCTAAGTTGGTCCTCCTTGGTGAGATGAGCCACAAAGGCATAATCGCGATATCCCAGGGTGAATGGAATCACTAGCAAAGTGAGCTTCCCCGGTTTTGTGCATATCAGAGGCATGAAAAACTGCCTCTGAAGGGTCTGGTTGGTTGGGGTTCGAGGTGTGCACCTCTGTTTCAATGTCCATTTGATCTAGATCACCATGGACAGATTGTGTGCTTGCACTGGGAGTAGGGGTAGGTGTCCTAAAACGCACGTGTGTGCTCACTCGAACATCTTTTTCCACTCTCACATTTCCCTCGACTCCTATGGGGTTAGAAGACTCATAAATCTCATCACTCGACTCACTTGCTTTAGAGTAGGACAAACTGTCTGTTCCTCCCTCTGAAACTTCTCCTTCTCCCTCGGAGATAGACCCCTCTAAGGGTGCTCTGTCATTATTTACTACTCCCTCCTCCACTTCTCTCTCTGGGGCAGACCCCACTGAGGGTGCTCTGTCCTCGGGTGATTCTTCTTCTTCTTCACTCGACTCATAAACTTGTGGTTCAGGACCTAAATATGCTGGGGATCTCACCTCAGGTTCTAGAGGTTGAGCAACGTGTCTATAGTTGGATAAAGAGATGTGATCGGGGTGGATCAAGTTTAGCATTGTCCGGGGGACTCTGCGAGTTAGAGGATAGGTACCTGATTTGGTAGGCTTGAAGGATGCCATGGTCCATACTAGAGTTGAAGCTCCTTCTTGAGCAAGTTGAAGCTTTTCAAATGCTTCTCGGATTGCTAGACTGAGTATCTTTGGAAACATGATTGTTTTCAAGGCTTTATCTACTCCGACTTGTTTTCCTCTTGCCAATGCCTTGGATTTTTTCTCCACAACTGTCAGAAGTTCCTCATACAAGATTGTTGCATAATCGAAATGTCTTCCAAAGAAGAGTACATACATGATCTTGATGATTGCAGGGCTTGATTGGTCGAGACTCCCAGACTTCGATGTTAGGGTATGGTTGAGAGCAGAAAACATGAAGTTCCATAGTGGGGGTAAGCATTTTCTCTTGAATGCGCTGAGTTTGTTGATGGGTTCGTTGTAGCCCATAAATCTGATGAATCCCACAAAGGTGGACTGCTCTGGTGGTATTTCTTATGCTGGGATTTGCAGTTGTTCATGGTTTTGATCTCGAAGATCCTTTGAACGGTTCTGGGACGAATTCGAACAGTTCCTGCTCCTCCACGAACTCCAGCGTCTACTTTCCCCATGATTTCTCCTTGTTCTTCAACATACTGACAAGTAGTCCACCATTGTTGTACGTAGACCTGTGGCATGTTGGTGTCGGCCTTTGTTAGGGCATGAAAGAGTTCTGAGGGGTGGAAAAACTCCAGAATGACATGATTGAGTGGTTCATAGTGTGCAGGATCAATGGTGATTCTGTAGTTGTTGCTGTCGAAGGCAAGGGGTTGAATGTCGATGTGATCAACGGGTGCTACATGGCTGGAATCGGATGAGTGTTGTGATGCCATTTTTGCAAGTTTTGGAATTTTAAGAACATAAAGGGTTTTTATTTATTGCAAGAAGAGTGGGAAAAAGCTAGGGATTAAGATGATTTGAACGCGTAAAGAGTGAAATGGGTTTTGAAACGGGTATTTATACTCGATCATTTTTAGGGATAACGATGGAAGGTACTTGAGTGTCAGATAGAGGAACGTCGTCTGAAATGAGACGTGGTGACAGCTAAAAGTCAGTTGCCCAATTGAAGAATGCCACGTGTATATTGGAACTGACAACTTTTCTGAGATGGAACCGTCACGGTTAGGGTTTAGCAAATGACATGTGGTTGAGGCTCAGAAGTAACCCGTACTCACAGTCCAAGTAGTATCAGAAACATCACAAGGCATTGAAATTGACAGAGCTCTGTTGGAACTCTTCTTTGTCATTTTGACTTTGTTGAGTGACCTTCTCTGATGTTATCATAAGTTACCATTTTCATCATGTTTCACCTTTACCAAGAAAAATCATTTACAAATCCTATATATGATAAGAAAATAGTCAGTGAACCTTTGTAACAGAATTTTGTTTCAGAAATGTCACAGAAGCTCTGATAATGAAGTCAGAGGCTCTGATGAAATTTCAGAGACTTAATTCTGAGAGTAAAGTGCAAGGACATATTCAAAGTGGGTTGTAACTGGATAAGTTTTCCCTCTTTCAAGACAGATTTTTTTTTCACCAAGTCATAAGATTGAAAGAATTGATTCTTTTGACTTACCCCCCCTTAAATGATGAGCTTATCTCAGGTTGAACTTTTAAGCTCCCCTTAACTTGTGCAACTTTTAAAAGGAATTTATGAAGTGAACAATAAGTGGAAGAAACAAAAGAGTTGCTGAAAGACAAAAATGAAACTCTGATAAATAAGAAAATATTGAAAAATATGCTGGCAGAGCTTTGAAGTGAACAACAGAGGCTCTGTTAATATGTACCACCTAACAACTCAGTCAGAGGCTCTGAGATGGATGTCAGAGGGTCTGATGTTTTGTCCAGAGATTAGGAAGACATGTTCAGCATACTCAACTTGCTGAACAAGAAGTTAAATCTCCTTTCAGGCTTTTGTGAACAAATCAGCAAGTTGGAAGTCAGTTGAAACAAAATACATTTCAATTGTCCCCTTTACAACATGATCTTTGATAAAGTGGTACCTTATGTCAATGTGATTTGCCTTGGAGTGCTGAACTGGATTTGTTGTGATTGTTATTGCACTATTGGAGTCACAGAGAATTGGAACTCTGTTGTACTCAAGACCATAGTCTCTGAGTTAAGTTTTCATCCATATTACTTGTGAATAGCAACTGCCAACAACAACATATTATGCTTCTGCTGTAGAAGTTGACACACAATTTTGCTTCTTGGATGACCAACTCACAAGTTTATCTCCAAGTAGCTGATAGCTTCCAGAAGTACTCTTTTTGTCATTCCTGCATCCTCCATAGTCTGAATCTGTATATGCTACAAGCTCAAAGCCAGTGTTAAGAGGATATCAGAGACCCCAAATTTGAGTCCCTTTGAGATATTTGAAGATATATTTGACAACAGACAAATGAGATTCCTTAGGGTTAGCTTGAAATCTAGCACAGACACAGGTTGCAAACATTGTATCAGGTCTGCTTGCTGTTAAGTACAGAAGTGATACTATCATGCCTCTGTAGGTCTTGACATCCACAGATTGACCCTCTAGATCATGGTCAAGTTTAACTCAGTGGCAATAGGTGTTTTCATTGGATTTGAGTTGTTGAGCTTATATTTTCTTAAAATATCTTAGACATATTTTGATTGACTTATAAGGTGCCTCTGATAGATTGTTTTACTTGTAAACCAAGGAAGAAAGGAAAGTTCTTCCATCACGCTCATTTTGAATTCACTTTTCATCAACTCAGAAAACTTATCAGAGTAGTTTTGATTTGTAGACCCGAAAATAATGTCATCAACATATATTTGTACCAGAAGTACATCATTTTTATACCTCCTAAAGAATAAGGTAGTATCCACAATACCTTTCTCAAAGTGGTTGATCAACAAAAAAATAGACATATTTTCATACCAGGCTCTGTGGGCTTGTTTAAGGCCATACAGAGCTTTGTCAAGCTTGTACACATGGTCTGGAAACTCTGAACTTTCAAATCCTGGAGGTTGCTGAACATAGACTTCTTCATGTAATTTGCCATTCAAAAAAGCAGATTTTAGATGCATCTGATAAACGTTGAATCCTTTGTGGGCTGCATAGGCTAGAAAGATTCTGATGGATTCTAGTATAGCAAATGGTGCAAATCCTTTTTAAAACTAATCTGGCTTTGTTTCTAATGATGATCCCATCTTCATCTTTCTTATTTCTGAAGACCCACTTGGTTCCAATGGAAGATTTGTCTTTTGGGAGTGGAACCAAGGACCAAACTTTATTTCTTTCGAACTCCAGAAGCTCTTCTTGCATTGCTTCTATCCAGTTTGGGTCATCAAGGGCTTTAGAGACCTTCTTTGGCTCTATCATGCTCAAAAAGTTCACAAAGAAAGCCTCATTAATTGTGGCTGACCTTATCTTCACACCATCTTCAGGAGCACCAATAATTTGATGATGGGGTTGATCCTTTGTCCACCTTGTCATGGGAGCATGTACATGAGGTGGCGTCTGTGCTTCTGAAGGAAAATGGTGATTGACAGCTTCAGAGCTCTTAGGATTAGCACCAGGGCTCTGAGGCACACTGCTCTGTAAAGTGCCAGCAGGACTATGTGAAGGTGAACGTTCATAAATGGAATTTCTTCCAACGTTTGTCATCAGGGGTAATGATGGTTCTGGTTCACATTCTTCTTCCTCAGACTGTTGTCTTGAGATCTCTCCTTGAATTGGACCTGTAGTCAAGGAAGTAGATGGTGAAGTATTTGAAGGACCTGACAGAGATGTACCTGATTGTTGTTGTCCTTCAGAACCTTGAACTTGATTGCCTCTGTTGATAACTTCAGAGGAATCTTCATCATCAAAGAAATCATTGAATATCAAATTGATATTCTCTTCTCTTGATTTTGAGGAACTGGGCTCCTCTGTGATATGTATCCTCTCTGATGATTTGCTTTCAGAGACACTTGATGATTTGTCATCAAAGGATAGGTTTTTGCTCTCCAGAATGACCTTTGTTTTGAGGTTGTAGAGAGGTTTGAGAGTATCCAATGAATTTTCCTCCATTGGCCTTTTTGTCAAACTTCCCAAGTTGATCTCTGTCATTTAGGATATATAATTTGCAGCCAAAAACATGAAAGTACTTCACATTTGGCCTTCTAATTTTGATGAGTTCATAAGCAGTCTTTTGGAATCTTTTTACAATGATAGGTTTGTTTTGGGTCAAATAGGATGTTGAGACTACTTCTGCCCAGAAGTTGGTTGGGAGGTCTGATCTTGCCAACATGGTTCTTACAGCTTCCACCAGGGTTCTGTTTCTTCTCTCAACAACACCATTTTGTTGAGGAGTTCTGGCAGCAGAGAAGTTCTGAGAAATGCCCTCTTCTGTGAGGTATGATTCAAGTCTTGCATTCCTGAATTCTGTTCCATTATCACTTCTCATCTTCTTTACCTTTAGGATTAGCAGAACCTGAATCCTTTTCAACAAATTTATTAGTATATCTGGGACGTCAGATTTTGCTCTAATGAACTCAACCCAAGTATATATGGAATCTTCATCAATTAGAACCAAGATATACTTTTTGCCTGATAGACATTGCACAGAGATTGAACCTCAGAGATCCACATGTAACATGTGCAGAGGTCTAGGGCAATTGTGATCACTCTTTGTTATGTGTGAAGCCCTTTGAGCTTACCCATTTCACATGCAGGACAAAGATGGTCTCTGTCAAACTTAAGAAGTGGTGATCCTTTTACCAAATTTAGTTTCACAATCTTGTCAAGATTTGAAAAGTTTAAGTGTGCAATTTTTTTGTGCAAGATCCAGGCATCTTCTTTGTTCAAAGAAACTAAACAGAGTCTTTCTGTGTTAGATTTTTGATTTGGATTGAAATTCATTTTATAAAGATTGCCTTTTCTGTCAGCTCTGAGTAGTTCTTGACCAGACTCTAAAACTAACAGAGAACAGTACTTCTTCCTAAAATTGACATCAAAACTATGATCTCAAAGTTGACTTATGCTAAGCAAATTATGATTTAACCCTTCTACATAAGCAACTTTAGAAACTGATACTCCTCCATTTATTAAAACACCATAACCTCTAATCTACCCTTGCCCATCACCTCCAAAAGTTACTGCACCTCCCATTTTCTCTTAAAATGAGGTCAGTAGCTCCTTATTTCCAGTCATGTGTCTTGAACATCCAGATTCAAAGTACCATATTTGCACATGCTGTTTCTGCAAGACAAATTAGTTTCTTTTAGGTACCCATTGCATAATGGGTCCTTTCTTGTTAGGCTTGGTGATGTTTGCTGATTTACCTTCTGGCTTTCCATTATGTGATGGTTTGCTAGGGATTTTTCTCTTCCTATTCTGAGAGTTGGTCTTAGGATTTATCCTTTCTGATGACCAATTCATAATGCAGTGAGGACCATTAAGATGAATTTGCAGTTTCAATAAAAGCTTAAAACAATTGCAATTAACAGAACACGGGAATGATTGATGTAAATTGCTGTTTTGATTCATCATCTTTGAATTACATGCCTTTTGAAAATTGAAATTTCTAGAATCAGAGGTTTTTACAAACTTCCTATCTAGATGTGTTTTCTAGAAACTGACATTTCTCTATGGATGTGATTCCTTGGCCCAAAAAGATGGATTTCCTCTTTGATTCACTACAGAGTGAGAAATAGGTGAGTCATTAACTTCGCATTTTCCTTTATGTTCTGGAGTGAATTTGATTGGTTTATAGACATAAGGCACAAAGGTTTGATTGATTGAAGTACTCATGGATTTCTCTGTCCTCTTCTTTTCCAACTCCTCAGAGGATAAGATTCTGACACCCATGTTTTTAAAATCAGGACCCAGTGGGATTCTGGATTGGTTCGTTGGAACATATATGACATTGTTTAAAATCGCAGATCCAACAAATCCTGTTTTGGTTTGTGCAAGATGTTCTTTGGTGCATAAAAAATCTGCTCATCAACCTCTGAGTCAGAGTCAGAATCAGAGTCTAAAGAGTCTATGGAGGCTTTATCAGAGATGAGAGTCTCTGTGGGTTTCTGACAAAAGTTTGTTCTATTGGTGTTAGAAAAGTTCAGATATCTAATGGTGCAAGTTTTGAATTTTCTGAGCTTTGGTTTTATGGCATCAGAAATGGAGTTTTCCTCAAGATCTCTTTTCAAATCCTCTTTAAATGTAGTTCTAATATCCTTAGAGGTGGGAGGGAAGACTGGTGCTTCAGGATTAACTTCACTCTGAGATTTGACTTCAGAGGGACCAACCACAGAAGTAGCAGACTTATGTTCCTTAAAAGAGTTGAAGTTGAAGATCTCCTTTGGATCAAGGCTTATCATAGGCTTAGAAATGATGATTTCATCTTTTCCTTGGATCAAGGCTTCATCATGAATTAACTTGAGAGATGGTTCTATAACCTTTTCATGATCAGAGGTGTCAAACATGACATTTCTGAAGTTCAGCCTCTTAGCCCTTGATCCTTCTGAAGTTTTTGTTCTTTTGAAAACACTGATACCAGAGGATGCACAGTCAGGCATTTGGACTTTCCTAACACAGAAGGTTGAGGACAGAGATTTCTTATTCCTTCCAGTGAAAGGATCAAGGTCACTGAAACAAAGACCTTGAGTGCCCATCTGAGAGTTTATTTTAATGTGCACATCTTGTGGATCTTGTTACTTCTTTATCAGATGTTCTTTCCTCTGTAAAGATTGGTGCAAAACTTCCCTTTCCTTTTGAAAATAATTTTTCAGAGCAACAGAGTTCAACCTTTCATACTCT
Organism: Saussurea involucrata; assembly: GCA_033807775.1. Classification (NCBI taxonomy): domain Eukaryota; kingdom Viridiplantae; phylum Streptophyta; class Magnoliopsida; order Asterales; family Asteraceae; genus Saussurea; species Saussurea involucrata. Next base: position 21,478 of record JAWVWS010000684.1, read on the forward strand.
GATATATTAACCTCTTCAGCCTTCTGCTTTAAAGCCCGTGTTCCGGTATGATTTATTTTTCGCATTTATTTATTTAAATCCTTCTCTAAACGAATTCGTATTAATGGGACTTGGCGGGGAAGACCGTATACGATAAGATATTGTCTTTTAGGGACTAAATAGTAAAATCCTTATTTAAGTTTGAAAGAAATGGAAATGCCTTGAAAACCTAGGGACTAAATGTGTTTTGTGGCAAAGTAGTATGCATGGGGTCGGCCCATGAATGAAACTGACCCCCTTTTCTTGTTCTCAATTCACGACTCACACAACACACCACAAAGAAAGAAAAGAAAAACCCTATCGCTATCTCCTCTCGTTTTTTTTTCCTGCGTCGCACTCAAACAGCGAAACGCAACCCTTATACCCTTCGTTTCCCCCCCCTCTTCTTTGGCTGTCATCACCGTTCAGCCCAAGACGCCGGCGCCGGCGTGTTTTCTGCCGGCGAGAGAGGGAGAGAGATCGCGAGAAAGAGAGGGAAGAGAAGAAAGAACGCAGCGGCAGTCATCGCCGCCGCTGCTGCTGTCGCCGGAGGTCGCCACCGCCTTGAGTCGTCGGAGGTCGAGAGGGAGAAGAGTGGTTGTGGTGGTGAGGCGTCGTCGTGAAGTAAGTAGCTCTCGTTCGTCTCGTTTCTTTTCCTTTTTCCTTTTCGTTTTTCCGGCGAGACCACCACCACCGCACGCCGTCGCTACGGTGGCCGTGGGTGGAGAGCGGTGGCAGCGGGTAACACTCGTGGCGGAACCCTAAACACTCCAGGCCTGAACTCTAAATCATCGTAGCGTAAATCCCAAATCGTTTGAGCCTTGAACCGTTTTCATAAATCGTGATTTTATGAAAATTCTAAGTGTGCTGTCCAGTTTTCGCGTGATCATAACTTTTCTGTCGTAACTCCGTTTGAGCCGAAACTGGCGCCCATGGTTCAAGCTCGGGGTCGGGCATGTTTTCCATGTTTTAGCGGAAAACCGGTTCGGCCTCTAGCTAGGTGGAAAAGTGGTCGTAAGTTCAGTGAATCGTCATTTTATGTAAAAGAAACTGCAGTTCGGTCACTGTTTTGCGTAAGCTGTAACTTTTTCCTCGTAACTCGGATTTGGGTGATTTCGGTGCCAAAAGTTCCCTTTTTGAGTCTATAAACCTTTCTGTGTTTTGTGCAAAATCCAGTTCGGAACGTAGCTTAGGCCAAATCGTCGTTTTATGCTGATAAGTGTTGTTTTTCGCTGTTCTGCGGGCTGATCTTATAAAATCCGTAATTAAATGTAGAAAAATCGTTAGGAGGTGTATAATATGTCCTTGGAACCCTAACTCAGAGTACTTTCTGGTCATGTAATTTAATTAAGGTTTTTCTGGGTTTAAAGAGGTCGAAACAGGTCCCGAACAGACCTGTTTGGCGAGAACGGGAAATAGTTTTAGTGACGGTTTATGCGTGCGTCGTGTCTTAGGGTCCGGGTCTCGTATTGATATGTTTTAACGTGCGTTTAGGTGCTGGGGAGAGACCGTAATTGGGACGCTTGAATTTATATTGTTAAGCTAGGCGCGCATTCGAGGTGAGTTCTCTCACTATATCTAATAACGGTTGTTTTATCATTGCTGTAGTACGTGTGTGGTAGCTCTATGTGATTGTGTTGTGGAACTAGATAGTGGGGTGTCTAGTTGATATTATGTTGTCATGTTAACTCGGTGGGACCGAGGATCCGGCGGGGCCGGAGGTTTTATACGCGGGGCGTAGAGACTCGGTGGGACTGGGGATTCGGCGGGGCCGAAGATGTTATCATGTGGTCGGTGGGACCGACTTGTGCCTTTTTAGGTGGGTGGGTGTGGATATACATGTTTATGATTTGTTCGTAGACCTGTATGATCGTTTATGTGTCACTATCTGTTTTAGGGGTAGTGTGAAATAACTGTATTATTTATGGTGTTTGAATTCACTAAGCTTCGTGCTTACCCTTTCCCATAAATTGTGGTTTCAGGTCCAAGCGGCTCCAAGGCGTGATGAGTACACACTGGCGCGCGAGGAGAGCTGGTTGATTTATGGATTTAATATTTAAACATTTATTCCGCTGGTTTTAATTTATAAAGATATTAATTATGTGTTTGCAAACGAAGCGTTGGTATCAATTAATGAGTTGTTATAAATGAATTGTTTATTTAAAAATTTAAATTTGCTTGTAATTTTTGGGACGTTACAACTTGGTATTAGAGCACAGCTTGAGTGAATCAAACGCACCTCGGTGTGTTTGGTCTCAAGTTGCGGCTGGGGAATTTTCAAATTCTTTATTAAATCTTTTTGGAAATAAAAGAAAAAGTAAAAAGCCGTTCGAGGAACGGTGATCGAGGGCGCAGTGTGTACAGTCAGCTGGAGCCGAAGGGAAATGTACAATGCTTAGTGTTTTATTGCTTTCTAGATCATAGAGTATGCATGCTAGATTGCCTGTTGTGGACACTATGCTGTATGTTGAACTACTTGCTATTAGGAAATTATGCTAATTATGATAGGTTACTAAGTGGATGCCCTCTAGGTTGTATGCAGTGAGAGGTTTGAGTCCAACCGTTCTAGGATAGAGTCTTGTATTCGACTGTCTATTTGTTTCGCACTGCATATAATCGGGTATTCGCGAGGTCACCCGTTATAATTAGTAGGGATTCGGTAGTAGCAAGGGTAGTGGGATAAGAGGAAGTTCCTAGAGAGTTGGGAAGGGTGTTTATGTATGAGTACATGTGCTAGATTGCTTTCTAGAACATAGGAGTATGTATGCTAAATTGCTTGGTGCTTGTTACACTGTATTGCATGTCTGCTGCTTGCTATTAGAGATTTGGCAGTAGCAAGGGTAGTGGTTTGGATGGAATTCCTAGGGAGCTAGGAAGAGCGAGTATATATGCCGGTGCGGGCATATGTGTGTAGTTGCGGCAAGAAGCTACTTGGACCCCTTGGGATGAGACTCGGAACGAGCGATGATAGGCGTGGAAGGTAGTAGTAGAGCTCCTACTACCGGAAGCACAGGATCAATGCTCGAGTCGGGGAAGTCACGAGAAATCCAAGGAGTTGAGTGTGAGCGTTGTTAGTGTGAGTTATTATGTGCTAATAACGCGTTGTAATATCTACCCAGAATAGCCATCATAAGGAGGAACAACTATAGTAAACCTGCTAGTACAAGTGTGTACTTGACTTGCTTGAGGTGATGATCGTTGGGGTAGTGATGAAGGTTCTAAACTAGTAGTCGTTGGGATAGAAGGATGTGTCTAGTATCAATCACTTGGGGTGACGATAAGGATGTGGTTTGTTTTAAGTAGACCATTTCGGGTCAAAAATTGGCAATTGTGCTAGAATCATAGGCTTTTGAGCCGACTTTGATTTGAGGAAAACCCGTAAGATGATTTGATGTGATTTCCCAACTTGCCTTAAGAGATTTAAATGTCCGGATGACGATTGTGGATCGGGGAGTTTTGGAGGGACATGAGTCGAGACATCGAATGCCGACTGAGTCATGCACAA
>JAWVWS010000685.1:0-25000 GCA_033807775.1 Saussurea involucrata
TCAGTAATAGGAAATTCTATCACTGCGGACTTACTGACCATATTGCCAGTAAGTGCCCCACATCCACCAAAGCTGAGAAATCAGCTAAGGTGAAGATGACTGCCTCCAAGGCAAAGAAGATCACCCCAAGTGAAAATCAAGCCAAGGTGAAGAATACCACTATGGTTAAAAAATTAACCAAAGTGAAGGTTACCACTAACGCTGAATCATCAGATGCTATGAAGACCGTTGATCCTTCCACTTCCTCTTCCACTGACAAACGTAGACCCATTGTAAAGTGGGTACCAGTTCAAAATTCATCTTCCTTTTGTGTGCATGTCTCGAAGGGTATCTGGTATCTAGATAGTGGATGCTCCCGGCATATGACTGGAGAAAAGAACCTGCTCACTGCATTCAAGGAAGAAAAAGGTCCCCCCAGTGACCTTTGGTGGAAATGGAAAAGGCTATACCCGAGGGTTTGGTGTACTCTCAAATGGTACAACTACCATCAGAAGAGTCGCTTACGTAGATGAACTGAAGCACAATCTTCTAAGCATCTGCCAACTATGTGATAAAGACTACAAAGTATGCTTTACAAAGAAAGCATGTTTTGTCACTGGCAAGAAAGAAAAGGTTGCTCTCAGCAGTTATCGTTTGGAAAATGTTTATGTTATAAACATGGACTCAACAACCACTGAGAACGTTTTTTTCTATATAAAGCCTTTTCAGATGACAACTGGCTATGGAATAAAAGGCTCTCTCATCTAAATTTCAAAACGCTGATCACTCTATCCTCAAAAGAACTTGTCACTGGCTTACCTCAGCATTCATCTGCCAAGGAAACTCTATGCTCAGTGTGTGAAAAAGGAAAAGAAACCAAGGCCAGTTTCAAATCAAAACAAGTGTCATCAGTGACAAATACTCTTCAACTCCTCCATATGGATTTATTTGGCCCTATCAACATACAATCCATCGTTGGAAATAAATATACTCTCGTCATAGTATATGAATTATCTCGCTATACCTGGGTAATGTTTATCAGATCTAAGAGTGACACTCCAGGAAAATGGAAGTCCTGAATAATATGATGGTTCGCTCAATAAGGAGTGATCATGGAACTGAATTCAAAAAAGGTTCTCTTGATAACTTCTTTGAGAGAAAGGGCATTTCTCTCAGCGGTGAGAACACCTCAGCAAAATGCAGTAGCTAAAAGAAGAAACAGAACGATCATTGAAGCTGCTCGATTTATGCTCAATGATTCAAATATTCCAACTTAATTCTTGGAAGAAGCTGTCAACGCTGCCTGTTTCACTCAAAATAGGTCACTGATTGTCAAACGTTTCAACAAAACTTCCAATGAAATTTTCCATGGGAGAAATCCATATATCAGCTTTCTTCATATCTTTGGTTATCAGTGCTTCATTTTAAACAACAACGATACTCTTGGAAAGTTCGATTCCAAAGCTGACGATGGAATCTTTCTTGGATACTCCTCAGTATCTGAAGCCTTCAGAGTCTTCAACAAGAGAAGACAAACTGTCGAAGAAACCATTCATGTCACTTTTGATGAATCCCGTTCAGCAAATTCAAGACCTACTGCTAATAATGAAGAATTGAATCAGTGGATGTTTTCTCATTATGGGGAATCAAAAGCGAATTTCAATCCTGACTCTCATGTCAACAACCTCACCGCTGATGATGATCCTATCATCATTCCTAGCATGCAATCAAGTGAAGTTGAATCCTCATACTGGGTATCAACTGTTCCCATAAACATTTTGCCTCCTTCTGAACACTCAACCCTTGAAAACCCATCCACTTCTAATCAACATTCAGTGAACGAAACAATATCCAAATCTCAGCAATTATTGCCTGACATACCTGGAGCTACCGTTATTGAAGCCTCTTCTTCAGCACCTCCAGAAATCCATTCTGACCATCGATTCGTGCTCCTGCTCAGAGATGGACACTCAATCACCCAATCGAGCAAATTCCAGGTGATCCAAACGCAGGTATTCAGTCACGACGAAGTTCAGGTAACATTGTCTTTTTGTTAATTTTGTTTCGCTGATTGAACCAAAAAGAATTGATAATGCCCTATGAGATCCAAATTGGGCCAGCGTTATGCAAGAAGAGCTCACTGAGTTTTAAAGAAAGAGAGTTTGGAATCTCGTTCCAAGACCATCTAATAAAACTTTAATTGGCACCAAGTGAGTGTATCGAAATACATTAGATGAATTTGGAACCGTGACCTGCAACAAAGATCGACTAGTTGCTCATGGATACAGACAAGAGGAAGACATAGACTATGATTAAACCTTTGCCCCAATGGCGAGAATCGAAGCCATTTAACTTTTCTTAGCCTAGGCAATTCACAAAGACTTCAAGGTTCACCAATTGGATGTTAAACCAAGATTTCTCAATGGAAAGCTTAATGAAGAAGTTTATGTTGAACAACCATCAGGATTCGCTGATCCTAAGCATCCAGAGTATGTCTATAAGTTAGATAAGGCTCTTTATGGTTTAAAACAAGCACCTCGTGCCTGGTATGACACTTTTTCTTCCTTTCTTATCACTAAAAATTTTGAACGTGGTAAAATCGATAACACCTTATTTTTCAGAAAGGTTAAAGGTCATATTATTCTTGTTCAAATATATGTCGATGACATTATATTTGGTTCTACTAACCCATCTATATGTACTCGACTCGCTGAAAGAATAAAGAATGAATATAAGATGAGTATGATGGGTGAACTAACATACTTCCTTGGTCTTTAGATCAAACAGAGCGATAATGGTACATTTATCCACCAAGGTATGTATGTTAAAGATATGCTGAAGAAATTTGATCTTACACAAAGTTCAGCTATGAAAACGCCTATGGCACCTCCGCTGACACTTAACAAGGAACCCTCTGAAAAACCTATTAATGTCACTACCTATAAAGGAATGATCGGCTCTCTTCTCTATCTTACAGCGAGTCATCCTGATATCATGTATTCTAATTGTCTTTGTGCACGATATCAATCTGAACCCAAAGAATCACATTTGATCGTTGTGAAGCGAATTTTCAGATATCTTTGATATCCCAAAGACTCGGGATTCGATCTAACTGCCTATTCAGATAGTGATTTTGCAGGGTGCAAACTGGATAGAAAAAGCACCACAGGAGGATGTCAGCTCCTGGGTAGGAAGCTGGTGAGTTAGACAAGTAAAAAGCAAAACTTTGTGTCCACCTCCACAGCTGAAGCTGAATATGTAGCTACTGGAAACTGTTGTTTTAAGGTCTTATGGATGAGAAATCAGCTATTAGACTACGACCTCAACTATCCAAAATTCCTATCTATTGCGATAGCACTTGTGCCGTCGCAATAGCAAATAACCCAGTGCTACACTCAAATACTAAACACAACGTAATTAGATATCATTTTATCAGAGATCATGTGATGAATGGCGACATAGAACTTCATTACATTCCCACTAACTATCAGTTAGCTGATCTATTTACCAAACCTCTTGATGAGACAAGATTCAACTTTCTACCTTAAAGAATAAATTCTTCAGCGGTTACGCATTTTGTCAGCAATAAGGTTCTATCTTTGTCATTCATCTCTTAATCTCTGAGTAAATGTTCTCTGATACTAAGGTATGTTCTCTATCTTAAACTCACCGACGTTCTATTCAGCGAGTTCTCTTTCAAAAGAAAAACCTATCACTGACATTTCTTTTATCAATGATCCTTTTTGAAAAAGAAAAACTTATCACTGATATTTCTTCTCAGTGATTCTTCGAAAAACAAAATCCAATCCTGATACTTTTTCTTATCAGGGATACCTTTTGAAAAACGAAAAGACAAATTTTTGTGACGTCATCCACGAGGATAAACCACAGCATACCTTTTTGTCTGACACGTTCGTCCGTTACACTTCCTGTCAATCACCTTCGTGGGACGTGTAAGTGTCATGATGAATGTTTTTTCCCGCTCATCACCCTTTCTCTCTCGTCTCTCACTCCTATATAAACAACCCTTGTTTATAATTTTTTCTCTTTACGCGCACAAAACACTCTAAAGGCAAGAACTTCCTTTGCATTCTAACACAACTAAGAACCTACGAACTCGATTCTCTAAACTTCAAGACTACAAGTTTTTATTTCTTTAATCTAATGCATTCCAAGACACAAAACCTCTTCTTTGATCTTAAATCTTTGCTAACAACGATCAAAATTTTATTTCTTAAAAATCATTTTTTTCAAACAATAAACATTTCTAAAGTTTAAAATGTTCCTTAAACTTTATCTTTCTTCTTAAATGTCTTTTCCAGATTCTTTCCCAAAAAGGAAACTGGTAAAACATAGTTTTCAACCATTTTCAGTATCTTTAAAACTGGAAACCCCTCATTTCAAGTTTCTTTCCTTAAAAAGAAACTGGTAAAACCCTAAATCTTATTTTTGGAAACCCCTTCCATAACTAAGAAATCCTTGTTCTTTTTTTCTTTGTTCTATGTTTCTCGAAAATGGACTCCCAAGCTGCTACTCTCGTAAAATCGAAGAATGACATGTTTGAACTTTCTCAGGTTCAATTTGTGGGCAACAACCACATAGCCCTTCCTCACCTTCCCCTGAGAAGAAGCCTTGTCTGCATCTGGCAGACGCTGTAACCATGCTGAGAAATCTCCACTATTTTACGGCTTGACTATCGCCCCACCTGTTCACAAAGCCTTACTTCAGCAGTTCTGGTATACTGCTAAACGTGCTGAAGTAACCCTGAAAAACTCAAACAACATAGTGACTGTAATCGCCTTTCAAACTGAACTTGGATTTGGCAGCACCACTACCAACAGAATTCACACAGTTCTCCAACTACACGTCGAACCCTTCACTGAACCTCCAACAGACGATGAACTGATCCAATTCTTGGATCACATAGGATACACATGGGATCTCAAGCCCAGGACTCAGATCTCGGACAAGAAGCTCACTAACGTGCTGAAGGCCAAAATTCCTTCAGAACTCAACTATATCTTCTCTCATATCATTCAAGCTATGAGTGGGAAGACAGGTTCTCACGATCAGGCCAATCGCTACCAGCTTCAGATGGGATACAGCCTGATCACTGGGCAAAAGATCGATTACGCTCGCATGATATTCGACGACATGATGGTGAAGTCCGAGAAACTTGTACGAGAGGTAAAGGCTCCCTACATCCATTTGATCTCATCTCTCCTCCAATTCTTTCTCAAAGAGGGATACCCGGCTGAGTGTTACTATCAGTTACCACAACTCGGGGTCCGAATCCTCGACGTTGAAGAGGTTGATGACGAGGTAAGTCTTTTTTCCCTTCAACAACTCCTTATTTCTCCTACTTCTTCTACTTCTATGGCAGGTATGCCCATGATACAACCCTCCGAGGCTCCCCAGGCTACCACAACCTCATCCTCAGTAAAGAGGAAACAATCTCAAGCCCCTCTTGGTCACTCCAAAAAGACCGAGAGAGTTTCAAAGGAGAAACCCCCCAAACAACAACCGGTAACAACGTCAGGGGTGGCCTCTTCACAGGCTACCCTGGAGAAATTTGTGGTACGCTCCACCACAGCTGACACCGCAGCAACAACCACTTCAGCGAGTTCTTCGTCCGCTAAATTATCGCTGGCAACTACCCTTCAGCCAGTGCTACTCCTCCACGCTGCACGGCCTTCTCTACAGCTTTTGCTCCTCCCGCCATTTCATTCATCAACACTACGGCTGCACCAGCGACATCGATCACTGATTCACAGGAAACGCTGCTTCAAAATCTCATGCGCAACAATACCATAGGACCTGATGGTCTCCTTGGAGGGGGCTCTCAGAGCATTCCATCTATGTCGCTGACTTCTCTAGTGCATGACATGGAATTCTATGGAGGAAGTAGTCATTTTAACCATTTCTCTCAGCCATCAGGTATTCCACCTCTCATACCCCTTTCTTCTACCTTTTCTCAAACTGAGCTTTCCTTTGCTCATCCTTCTTTTTCTATTATAGGTCCTAACTTGGGGAGGATCACCACCTCCATCAAAGAGGTCAGTGATCACGCGGATTCTCTCTCCAACAACCTCACCAACATCATGAACACTACCGGTGAATCACTCAAGGATATTTCCACGTCCCTCTCCTCAAAGGCTGACAACTCTCAGCTTTCAGCTTTGAAAGACGAGGTATCCAGTTAAAGACGAATGTGGACACCAACTCCTCATACCTGCAGTCGCAGAACTCCCCTGTTACTTCTCTCAGCACTTCAGTCGGCTCACTGCAATCTTTTGTCAACGAACTTAGTTCTAAGGTCGATAATACCAACCCTCTCCTCCGCGACATCCTTCGTAGGATGAATGAACCAGTGGCGCAGGCCCCATCCTTCACAGCTGATGATCGTTCCTCCTTTCTCTCTGATTTGTGCAAGAATACTTAGTGATTCTCTAGTTTTTTTAAATTAGGTTCTACTTAATCTTATTCCGCAACAACCTGTAAATTGTGTTTGATTTATCAATAAACAATATAGAGAACTATAAATCTTGTATTTGTATTCAACCCCCCCCCCCCCCCTTTCTACAAACCTTTGTACTCCTATAACCCCTTCGGGACCAACAATAACATTCTTCAAGTAATGAGGATTGTCATATCCAAGACCCCACTTAGCATTATTGTTGATCCAAACCCTCTCTTAAAGAATCAAGGAGTAAATGTCCCTGACTGGATGATCCCCACTAAAAAGACCCTTGATGAACTTCTCATTAAGGAAGAACCCTTTGAAAACTGATATAATCTCCGAACGAAATGTCAGAAAAGAACCTCCGAATATCTGAAATCGTACAACCACTCTGATACTACACTATTCATACATACGGCTACTAAGGTTGTCAACCAAGGTCAATGACATGCAACCAACCAGCTGATGACACGTGTAAAGTATATACTGACTTGCATTAAATGCATGCAGTATATAAAGTGATGAACTCACTTCATTTGAAGCAACTTGCTAACTCTCGACAAGTTCAAATCTCTTATCTCAAGATAGGTTATTATTAGTAATTTCCTTATCTCTCTTGGTGCAAGAAACCTTAGTTTTCCAACTTGTTTAGATTTAGGTTTATCCTTAATCTTGTCTCCGCAACAAGCTGTAAATTGTTAATGATTTATCAATAAACAATTTAGAAAAGTAAAATTTGTGTGTTTGTATTCAACCCCCCCCCCCCCCTTCTACAAACTTGTATAGGCCTTCGGGACCAACAATTATGATATCTGAAACATTTCGGCTTATTTAAATGAATTGTTTGTTCAGTCTGACCTATTTTATAAAGTTTCTCTTCCAAACCCTTTGCTTTTTCAGTTAACTCTGAATTTCTATCTTTATAAGCATGTAAAAGTTTTTCAAACTCGTCTTTCTTTGCTTCTGAACTTTCGAGTTTCTTAGATAATTCACTCATTCTTTGTCGAAAGTAAGCTTGACCATCATCAAACTTTTGTTTGCTCTTTTTCAAATCTTCAATCAAAACATTATGTTTTGAAATTGTTTGATTTTTCAAAGTGGTTTTGGCTTTTTTGTCTTTTAGTTTTTCATTTAAATCATCAAGCTTCAGTCTCATCGAATTAATCTTAATAATAAGATCGGATTCGGAATTTTGTGATTCAACTTTAGCTTCAAGTGCTGACACCTTATCCTTGAGAGTAGCATTTTCCTTTGAGCTTGCTTTTCTTTTGTCTGCTGACGAATCATTCAACCCATATATTCTAGTACGATATAGTCATCCATCGTTACCTGAAAATTTAAAATGAAAGATCGTTAACAGATACTTCGTGAGAAATAGATTTTGTGTGTACTTTAAACAATCAGAGAAAACACGACTAAAGTCAGAAAAGTTTCAAAAAGTAAAAATTGAAAAACAAATTATAAATTCGTCTCTCAAAAATTAACTCTGAAAATTTTACGAGGAAAATTGGAACTTTAATCAGCAAACGTGCAAATCACGAGAGAAAAATATATATCAGTTAACTAAAAACTGCAACGAATAGGGACTAAAAACTTACGAAACTAAAATTAAAAAAAAAGGACTAAAATTGTAAAACACTAAAACTTGACAAAAAACAAGGACTAAAATTGACAAATCCTAAAACTTAAAAAAAATAAAGGGACTGAAAATGACACAAATTGAAACTTAATACTATAAGGACTAAAACTGATAGAATATTAAACTATAACTACAAGGACTGAACTTGACAGAAATCTAAACACAAACTACAAGGACTAAAAGTGATAAAACACTAAACTACAAGTACAGGACCTGAATTGACAAAAACATAAACTAAACTAACAAATATAATGAAAATAACTAACTAAAGACTAAAATTGTAAAGAAAAGTAACGAACTAACGGAACACACTGAACTAATGGAATTTAACAAGTAAAGGACCAAAATTGTAACAAACTTAACGGAGACATAACGGAACTCTGTTAAGTTACTGTTCATCATCATCCTCATCGTCGAGTTTACGATATGAGTTTCTTTCGAGTTTGCTTTTCTTCCATTTCCCACGTCTAAACTGATTACTTTTGGTTCATTAACGTTCTTTGAATACGAATCAAGCGATTTCAATGAAAAAATCGATATCATGCAAAGTATATCAACCGTGATACACCAAAAAAAATTACTCCGGCGAGATAAGATTTTCACCGAAATGGACGACGTGCGATAAAATTTTGATTGCACTGTCGGTTTTATCGCACCTGCAACGTGGGACAACTATGAATTCAATGGTGTGCGATAAAGATGATCACGCGATAACGATGAACATGCGATAATGAAGAACTCCGGCGAACTTTTTGGCGATACACATTTTTCTGGTGACACCTTGTAGCAACTCAAAAACATTGACCTGTGAGTGTTTTTCAATGGAGAAACTTGCTACTTATTCGAAAAAACCACACGAAGTGATATGTGATGCTTAGATCGAACAAATCTCAACAAAGAATAAGATCTAACATCAATTTCACGATGAACTTCGAATAGCATCTGTCGGCCCAGAAAATTTCAAAAACCAAGTGTTCTGGTATATTTTTAAATCTGGAAGTTGCAATCGATTCGAAATCAATAGAGAAATCGTTATGTTTGAGTTAATAACATCAAAACACCATCCGAGTTACAAGATCGATCACCACTTTTAAGATAATATTCGAATCACACTTGTTGATCCAAATACTTTTAGTGATTTGATGATGACCCTTAGAATTACTTAGAGAAAATTATGAATAACATCTGTATGTATTAATGTTATGCCATCAGTGATAAATACACTGAGTCTATTCAGTATCACTTATGGCAGTCATTGTTCTTCATTATTCATCAGTGATAAAAGTACATCAGTGATACCTGAGTCTGTTCAGCTGTAATGATGATCACTGATTAATTCATCTGTAAACAATGTTGTTTGTAATCTATGAAGACAAGTTTCGTGACAAAGGAGATCATCGCTGAATCGAAGACAAGGCTGATGAACAAGTAACAAGTCTACTAGCTATCTGATGCGGATATCAGTGAAACCAAGACAAGTCCACAACACGCGATATTTCAAGTAGAAGACTTCAGCGATAGCTGACTTACATCACGTCTCACTAATGGAAGCTCAACTCAGTGATCACTGATCATGAAGCCTGCTCTACAAGAAATGTTTGTCTTATCCTCTTGCACACTTTTGTACGATTTGTCAGAAGGACATACCTTTGTCCAGGATCATACAAACCACTCTGCCACTACACTGTTCACCATGCGGCCAAAACATGTTTGCAAAAGTCAGAAGCATGCTCCCAACCAAATGATGACACATGTAAAGTCCTCCTGACGTGCATTAAATGCATGTAGTACAAATAGGAGGAACGTTCCTTCATTTTCAAGGTAGTCATCCCTGAAACTACTTAGTGCCTTAGAAAATTATCCTTAATTTTCTTTGTTCTTTTCTCTCTATTTCTTAGCGCAAGAAACCTGTGTGATTCTCATAGTTTGTTTAGATTAGGTCTTGTACTTAGTCTTATTTCGCAATAAACTGTAAATTGTTTGATTTATCAATAAATAATTTAGAAACATAAAAATCTTGGGCGTTTGTATTCAACCCCCCTTCTACAAACTTAATACTTGTATAACCCTTCGGGACCAACAAGTGGTATGAGAGTAGATTGTTTAATCTCCATAAACAAGATGTTGTTTATACTAATCTCTTCCTTGATATTTTCAAAATGGCTCAAAATACAAACACCAATTACATTGATAATGGTTCTCTTGCCAACCCTCCTCGATTTAGCAGAGACAACTTCAATCTCTGGAAGAATCGAATGATGCTTTTCCTAGAAGGTGTGGATCCTACTATACCTCACTATGTGGAAAATGGACCCTATATCCCATTCGTCATTGACGCTGATGTTCCTACCACTGCTACCACCCCCTTCATTCTTGAGAGACAACTTATCAAAGAAGTTTCTGAATGGACTAAAGAAGATAAGAAGAAGGTGGTCATCGATACAAAGGCCAGATCAATCATTTCTAAGGCCCTACCTGATGAGGTCTATCATTCCATAATGAACCTCAAAAGCTCCAAAGCCATGTGGGACACAATATGTGTTCAATATGAAGGTACTGTTGATGTACAAGAACCCAGAAGAATAAACCTGGTAAGACAATACGAAAGTTTTATTTGTGGTAAGAATGAAACTATATCTGAAGTTCACCAACGTTTTAATTGCTTACTCGTTAATTTGAAAATTGCTGGTAAGATCTATTCTAACTCCGAGACTCTGACAAAGTTCTTGGAATGCCTTCCTGAAAGTTGGGACAATTATACCATGTGTCTTAAACTATCAAAGGATCTTAAATTCATGACCTTAAGTACTCTTTTTGGCACTATGCTCAATCATGAGCAGTCGTGTCAACTTACCGATCTTCTGTCAAAGATTCAAAAAAGCACACCTGATGGTTTACTCTCTTAAGAGCTGATGCCAACTTAGCGATCTTCTGTCACGATCACTGAAATGGAATCTAACTCCGATGATTCATAAGAAACTGATCCTTCAGAACTTGATGAATCTCTAGCACTCCTGACTCACTCTTTCAAGAGATTCGCTAGAAAGAGTAACTAAAGAAGAAATAAACCTCTCAATATCACTGTCAAGGACAAATCATCTCCTATTGATATAGTTTCTACCACTTGCTATAATTGTGAAATGATAGGTCACTTTGCAGGTCAGAGAAAGCATTCAAACCTTCTTCATCCCTCAAAAATCCTCTACTTCTAAGACTAGATATGACAAATACCTCAAACTCAAAGAAAAATATGAAAAGCTGAAAAGCTACAAAAGAAGAGGTAAAGGTCTGATCGCTGAAAAACACGATTGGGCTGAATCTAATAAATAATCAGATTCTGATGAAGAAGATGAGGTCAATCTCTGTCTCATGGCCGAAACCCAAGAAGTAAAGGAAGAACCAACTGAAATGCCCTCTACTTGTACGTCTCACCTATCTACTTCTCCTTCTCCAGCTATCGTTGTACTGACCATTGATTTATATGACGCCCTGAATGGCAAGACCAAAGCTGAACAACAAAATCTAGATTTATCTAAACAGCATAAAATTGTCATTTAAAATCCAAGAGCTTTCTAAAATAGAAGAAAATCTGAAAGATGAGGTCTATATAAATCAAGTAATCAGTATTGAACGCGAGTAAGCTATCGCTGAACTAAAAGCTGAGAAAGCTGTTGTTGATGGATGGTGTAAATCCTCAGCAAAGATCACTGAGATAATCGGTGCTCATATTCCTGTCAATGACATAAGTGGTCTTGGTTATAATGCTAACGCTCAAGAACCAACGAAGGATCGTTCCATGCTTAAGTTTGGAATGTTCGTTTCCTCTATCCTTGACACCTCATCATCTTATTGCTCTTCTTCTACTAATCCTATCCATGAGGAAAAACCCACTTTAAGCCCCAAACTTAAAGATAAAGGAAAAAATGTTTTACAAAAACCTCATAAGGGTACCAAAGTGTCAAAGATGAAGAAGTCTACACCTTCAGCTTATCAACCATCTACCTCAAAGAACAAGATCTCTAAATAAGGGTTGATATCATAGGTAATAAATCTGAAGAACCTAAGGTTCCTCTGATCTCTGATACTAAAGGAATTCTTGGTACACGCCATGTTCATATAAAATTATCAAATGCTTATGCCTATGGTCCTAAATCTACTTTCAGCTATAGGAAATGCTAAAACTGCGGACTTACTAATCATTTTTCTAGTAAGTGCCCCACAGCCACAAAAGCTGAAAAATCAGCTAAGGTAAAGATGAATGCCTCCAAGGCAAAGAAGATCACCCCATGTGAAAACCAAGTTGAGGTGAAAAATACCAAGGTTAAGAAATTAACCAAAGTGAAGGTTACCACTGACGCTGAGTCAACGGATGTTGTGAAGACTGTTGATCCTTCCACTTCCTCTTCCACTCACAAGTCTGGACCCATTGTAAAGTGGGTACCATTTTCAACCTAATCTTCTTTTTGTTTGCAGGTCTCGAAGGGTATCTGGTATCTCGATAGTGGATGCATTCGACGCATGACTCTAAAAAGAAACTTGCTCACTGAATACAATGAAGAGAAAGGTCCCTCGGTGACCCTTGGTGGAAATGGAAAAGGATACACCCGAGGGTTTTGTGTACTTTCTAATGGTACAACCACCTTCAGAAAGAATCGCTTACGTAGAAGGACCGAAGCACAATCTTCTTAGCATCAATCAGCTATGTGATAAAGACTACAAAGTTTGCTTTAGTAAGGACGCATGCTTTGTCTCTTATAAGAATGAAAAGATTGCTCTCAGCTATCGTTTGGAAAATGTTTATGTAATAAACATGGACTCAACAACCACTAATAACATGTGTTTTCAATCCAAAGCCTCTTCAGGTGTCAATTGGCTACGACATAAAAGGCTCTCTTATCTAACTTCAAAACGTTGAATATTCTCTCCTCCAAAGAATTGGTCACTATCTTACCTCAACACTCATACGCTAAGGAATCTCTCTGCTCAGCATGTGAAAAAGGAACACAAACAAAGGCTAGTTTCAAGTCAAAGCAAGTATCTTCAGTGACAAATCCCCTTCAGCTCCTCCATATGGATTTATTTGGCCCTGTTAAAATACAATCCATCACTGGAACAAAATGTGCTCTTGTCATAGTAGATGAATTATCTCGCTATACATGTGTTATGTTTCTCCGTGCAAAGACTAACACCTCAGAAGAACTCACTCATTTGTCAAAAAAAATGGAAGTCCTGAACAACATGACTGTTCGCTCAATAAGGAGTGATCATGAACCGAATTCAAAAATCGTTCTCTTGATAACTTATTTGAATGTATGGGCATTTCTCACAACTTCTCAGTGGTGAGAACACTTCAGCAAAATGAAGTCGCTGAAAGAAGAAACAGAACAATCATAGAAGTTGCTCGATCTATGCTCAGCGATTCTCATCTTCCAACTCAATTCTGGGCAGAAGCCGTAAACACTGCCTGTTTTACGCAAAATAGGTCGCTGACCGTCAAAAGATTCAACTGGACTTCCTATGAACTTTTCCATGGAACAAAGCCATCTATCAGCTTTCTTCACATCTTTGGTTGCCAATGCTTCGTGCTAAAGAACAGAGATCCTCTTGGAAATTTTGTTCCCAAAGCTGACGATGGAATATTTCTAGGATATTCTTCAGTAACCAAAGCCTTCATAGTCTTCAACAAGAGAAGACAAACTGTAGAAGAAACCATTCATGTCACCTTTGTTGAATCCCGTTCAGCAAATTCAAGATCCACTGCTAATAACGAAGAACTAAATCAGTGGATGTTTTCTCATTATGGGGAATCAGAAGCTAACCTCAACCATGAACCTCGGGTCCACAACCCAATCGCTGATGATGACCCTATCATCATTTTTAGCATGCAGACAAGTGAAACTGAATCCTCTTCTTGGGTATCAACTATTCCCTTAACCACTTTGCCTCCTTCTGAACCCTTAACCTCTGAAAATCCATCTACTTCTCAGCAATCAGTAAATGAAATTATATTTGCGCCTCAATCAATCTTGCCTGGTATACCTGAATCCACTACTTTGCCTCCTTTTGAACCCTTAACCTCTGAAAATCCATCTACTTCTCAGCAATCAGTAAATGAAATTTTATCTGCGCCTCAATCAATCTTGCCTGGTATACCTGAATCCACTACTGTTGAAGCTTCTTCTTCAGCACCTCCAGAAGTTTTATCTGATTCAGTTCTTCCAGCTCTTGCTCAAAGATGGACTTTAAGTCACCCAATTGATCAAATTCTTGGTGATCTAAACGCAAGTGTTTAGACTCGATGAAGTTCAGGTAATATTTGTTTATTTGTTCACTTTATTTCACTAATTGAACCAAAGAAAACAAAGGATGCCCTCAGAGATCCAAATTGGGCCAGTGTTATGCAAGAAGAGCTGACATAATTTGAAAGAAACAAAGTTTGGAATCTTGTTCCCAGACCATCTAACAAAACTGTGATAGGTACCAAATGGGTATATCGCAATAAGTTGATGAAATTGGAACTGTAACCCGCAACAAAGCTAGACTAGTTGCTCAGGGATATAGACAAGAGGAAGGCATAGAGTATGATGAAATTTTTGCCCAGTGGCAAGACTCGAAGCAATTCGACTCTTCTTAGCCTATGTAGTTCACAAAGACTTCAAAGTTCACCAAATGGATGTCAAGTCAGCGTTTCTCAATGGAAAGCTGAATGAAGAAGTCTATGTTGAACAACCACTAGGATTCGCTGATCCTAAGCATCCAGAGTATGTTTATAAACTAGATAAGGCCTTCAATGGCTTAAAGCAAGCACCCCGTGCATCGTATGACACTTTATCCTCCTCTCTTATCACTGAAAATTTTGAACGTTGTAAAATTGACAATACTTTATTTTTCAGAAGGGTTATAGGTCATATTATTCTTGTTCAACTATAAGTCGATGATATTATATTTGGTTCTACTAACCCATCTCTGTGTACTCGATTTGCTGAAAGAATGAAATTTGAATATAAGATGAGTATGATGGGTGAAGTAACATACTTCCTTGGACTTCAAATCAAGCAAAGTGATAAAAAGCACTTTCATTAACCAAGGTAAATACGTTAAAGATATGCTGAATAAATTTGATCTTACTCAAAGTTCAGCTATGAAAACCCCTATGGCACCTCCGCTGATACTTAATAAGGATCCCTCTGAAAACCTGTTAATGTCACTGCCTATAGAGGGATGATCGGCTCTCTTCTCTATCTTACAGCGAGTCGTCCTGAATATGGTGTACTCTACATGTCTTTGTGCACGATATCAATCTGAACCCAAAGAATCACATATGATCGCTGTAAAGCGGATTTTCAGATATATGAAGGGTACACCCAACCTAGGTCTTTGGTATCCCAAAGACTCATGGTTCGATCTAACTGCCTATTGAGATAGTGATTTTGCAGGTTGCAAACTGGATAGAAAAAGCACCACAGGTGGCTGCCAGCTTTTGGGTAAAAAGCTGGTGAGTTGGACAAGCAAAAAGCAAAATTCACTGTCCACCTTTACCGCTGAAGCTGAGTGTGTAGCCGCTGGAAGTTGTTGTGCTCGGGTTTTTGGATGAGAGATCAGCTATTATACTATGACCTTCATCTATCTAAGATTCCTATCTATTGCGACAGCACTAGTGCCATCCAGTGGTACACTCAAAGACAAAACAAATTGAAATCGGATATCATTTTATCAGAGATCATGTGATGAATGGAGATATAGAACTTCATTTATTCCAACTGACTATCAGTTAGCTGATCTTTTTACCAAACCTCTTGATGAGACAAGATTTAACTTTCTCATCAACGAGCTTGGAATGATGAACCTTGAAGATTAACTATTCAGTGGATATGCATGGGGTCAGTAATAAAAATCTATCTCTCTTATTCATCATCTAATCTCTGAAAAAATGCTCTCTTATACTAAGGTATGTTTCTCTATCCCAGATCACTGAAGTTTACTTAGGTATGATTTATTTCAAAGCTTAAATTTGATCACTGACATTTCCCTATCAGTTATCTCTTTTGAAATAACATAAATCTCCATCACTGATATTTCTCATCAGTGATCCTTCATTAAACAAAATCATCCCTGATAATTTTTCAAATTATCAGGACTTCCCTTATGAAAATGAAAAGACATTTTTATATTTGACGTCATCAAACGGATAACCCTTGGCACGACCTTTCGTCTAACACGTTCGTCCGTTAGAATTCTTGACCAATACGCTTCGTAGAACGTGTCAAGTGTCATGATGAGTTACTTTTCCCACTCATCAACCTTTCTCTCTCCTCTCACTATATAAACAACTCATGTTTATATTTTTACCTTTTACGCGCTCAGAACTTTCCTAAACAAGAAAAGCTTCCTGTGCAATTGTGTTTTCAGATTTAAACTAAAACCTAAGACTAGTTCAGTTCATCATCATCTTCAACACAACAGGTTTTATTCTTTCCCTAATTCCTTCTTGAATCTTCTAAAACATGTTTTTGATCTTATTTTTTGTTTTTAAGGATCAGTCCCTACTTTTTCTTCAAAGAAATCATCTTCTTCATGATTTTTTGAGGTAAAACTTTAACAAATTTTTCTTAATGTTTAAAACTTATTTTTAAACTTTCTTATTCCTTAAAATACGTTTTTCCAGAATCCTTCTTAAAAAGGAAACTGGAAAACATTGTTTTCTACTAGTTTTTGAACTTTTCAAAACTAGAAAACCGACTTTTTCATGTTTCTTTCTTCATAAAGAAACTGGCAAAACCCTAAAATCTCTTATTTTGGAATTATTTCCTAACTAAGAAAGTTTCTTCGTCCTTCCATTTTTGGTTATTCTTCTTCTCAGAAATGGCAACTACCACTCCAGTGACTATTGTTAAGTCAAAGAATATGCCCGGAGAACTGAACCAGATAACTTTCGCATCCAACAATCATCTCGCCCTCCTCGAGTTCACAAAGAAGAAGACATGCACTCATCTCGTTGAGGCTGTCATCTTACTCAAAAACTCTCCCATCTACAAAGCCATAACCGTCGCTTCACCTGCTCACTGTCACCTCCTTCAGCAGTTTTGGTACACTGCTGAAAGGACCTTCAACAGCACCCGATCAGGCAAGAAGATCACCATTATTGGCTTTCAGACTCAACTAGGCCAAGGATTCATCACTGCCAACGTCATAAGGACCGCTCTGGAACATCCCACTGGTCCGTTCGAACCCCTACCAAGCGACGATGAACTCATCCGAATTCTAGATCTGATGAAATATACTTGGGACAACAAGCCCCGCACTGAAGAACCTGACAAGAAGCTCACAAAGGTACTCATGGCCAAAATGCCTTCAGAGCTTAACTACATATTTTCTCATGTCATCTTCTGCATGAGTAGCAAAACCGGGTCGCTGGACCAAGCCAGCCAGTACTGTAATGACCCGGTTTCCCAAACATACAACAAATAACATATATTGCATAACATCGTTACATTCATAACAAAAGATACTTAATAATTCACATACGGTCCATAGTCTCAAAACTATACAATACAAAACATAAGCCTTTCCTAATCTTCATCAGCTATCAACCGCATCCTACACTTTATCCTTCCCTTTTATACCTTCCTCAACCTGGAATACATATTTTTTAAAACAAAATGAGGGTTAGACCAAACGGTCTAGTGAGATAATCCCTGTCAGTTTAATAATCCTTTTTGTAAAACACAAATATACATCAAGTATTTAAATACCAAGCAAGACTCGTGCACCGTGTACCTTTCCTCATTTCCCATGGCCATATTAGTTGTTTGCAAGCCAACTAATCAATTACTCCACTGTACGACAATTACAGCCAACACCGTCGTACGAATATTACAGCCAATACTCCGTCGGTCCTAAACCCGGCTAACGTGCTCTCGTGTAATGTAATTTTCATATAAATAAAATATATATCTCAATATATCATATTTTCATTTATAAATACGTTATCACACTCCAACCACATATCCATCTCAAACATAAACACATAATCACACCATCTATCACATATCCATCTTATATATATATTTATATATATGTATTCCAGTTTGAAAACGTTTTTAAAGTAAAACTCACCTGATTGCTTTATTACAACTCTTCCAAGCCTTTTCCAAAGATTCAGTCTTTCAATCCATATCCACTGAGTCTGAAACAGATTAAATACAAATATCCCCTTACTAAATAAACACACAAGACATACTAGGCTAAGAACTCGAGATAACTTAAATCCTCCAAAAGTGACCAAACAGATAAGGTTACCGGATACTACAGAACTATCCGGACAACAAGACCAATCCGGACAGCATAAGTTTCCGGACAACATCAATAATCCGGACGCCATCCGGAAACCGAAGTAACCCGGATACTACCCGGTAACATAAATCATCCGGAAACTATAGAAAAGAGATACTTACTGGATACTTGTTCGTCCAGACACTAGCCATAGAAATTACCGGACACCTTCAACAAGACTACCGGACACTACCATAAAGTGTCTGGAAACCTCTGTCGGTTTATGTATTTTCTACCCAGATTCGACTGGAATTAACCGCAGATGTGAAATCAACGATTCTACTGCGATGGAAACTATCTACTAGCAATTACAAACATATAATACAAAGCAACATACCTTGAATTCACTTCCAACAATCCAATTTGAAGCCTTAACCCTTCCTTTCTTCTTTTGCTACTTTTCTCCCCAAAACACACACACGCCTACTGATCTTTTCTGAATTATGTAAATATCTGGACTCCTAAAGGATTAATATCAAACCCAAATTTCATTTCAGACCTTAACCTATTCAATAATGACCCAAACACCCTTAACTTATAATTTAACCTAAACTTACCCTAAAATCCAACTTTAAAGTTAACTTTATTTAACGAAAAGGGATTTTAACTAACGAACTTACCCGGGGTATTACAAGTACCAGGTTCAAATGGGATATTCGCTGCTCACAGGGCGAAAGATCGACTACGCCCGCCAAATCATTGACGACCTCGTGAATAAGGTCGAGAAGCCTGCCAGGGAAATGAAGGTTCCCTATGTGCGCTTTGTATCAGCGCTTCTCCAACTTTTCCTCAAAGAGAAATACCCAAAACAAGGAGATAACAAACTCCCTCAGCAAGGTGGCCGAATCCTCCCTTCTAGCCAATGGAAGGTGAGGTACGACTTTTCCCGCTCATCAACCTTTCTCTCTCCTCTCACTATATAAACAACTCATGTTTATATTTTTACCTTTTACGCGTTCAGAACTTTCCTAAGCAAGAAAAACTTCCTGTGCAATTGTGTTTTCGGATTTAAACTAAAACCTAAGACTAGTTCAGTTCATCATCATCTTGAACACAACAGGTTTTATTCTTTCCCTAATTCCTTCTTGAATCTTCTAAAACATGTTTTCGATCTTATTTTTTGTTTTTAAGGATCAAACCCTACTTTTTCTTCAAAGAAATCATCTTCTTCGTGATTTTTTGAGATAAAACTTTAACAAATTTTTCTTAATGTTTAAAACTTATTTTTAAACTTTCTTCTTCCTTAAAATATGTTTTTCCATAATCCTTCTTAAAAAAGGAAACTGGAAAACATTGTTTTCTACTAGTTTTTGAACTTTTCAAAACTGGAAAACCAACTTTTTCATGTTTCTTTCTTCATAAAGAAACTGGCAAAACCCTAAAATCTCATATTTTGGAATTATTTCCTAACTAAGAAAGTTTCTTCTTCCCTCCATTTTTGGTTATTCTTCTTCTCAGAAATGGCAACTACCACTCCAGTGACTATTGTTAAGTCAAAGAATATGCCCGGAGAACTGAACCAGATAACTTTCGCATCCAACAATCACCTCGCCCTCCTCGAGTTCATAAAGAAGAAGCCATGCCCTCATCTCGTTGAGACTGTCATCTTACTAAAAAACTCTCCCATTTACAAAGCCATAACCGTCGCTTCACCTGATCACCGTCACCTCCTTCAGCAGCTCTGGTACACTGCTGAAAGGACCTTCAACAGCACCCGATCAGGCAAGAAGATCACCGTTATTGGCTTTCAGACTCAACTAGGCCAAGGATTCATCACTGCCAACGCCATCAAGACCGCTCTGGAACTTCCCACTGGTCCGTTCGAACCCCTACCAAGCGACGATGAATTCATCCAATTTCTAGATCTGATGAAATATACATGGGACAACAAGCCCTGCACTGAAGAACCTGACAAGAATCTCACAAAGGTACTCAAGGCCAAAATGCCTTCAGAGCTTAACTACATCTTTTCTCATGTCATCTTCTGCATGAGTAGCAAAACCGGGTCGCTGGACCAAGCCAGCCAGTACCAGGTTCAAATGGGATATTCGCTGCTCACAAGGCGAAAGATCGACTACGCCCGCCAAATCTTTGACGACCTCATGAATAAGGTCGAGAAGCCTGCCAAGGAAATGAAGGTTCCCTATGTGCGCTTTGTATCAGCGCTTCTCTAACTTTTCCTCAAGGAGAAATACCCAAAACAGGGAGATAACAAACTCCCTCAGCTAGGTGGCCGAATCATCCCTTCTAGCCAATGGAAGGTGAGGTACGTCTTTCTCAACTCTTACATCTTCTCGCTCCTACTTCTTCTACTTCGGCGGCAACTTCAGCGGTACAACCCCCCGCTGAGAACCAAGCCACCACAACCAAATCCTCATTGAAGAGTAAACCCTCATACACCAACCTTGGCTCTCAAAAAGCCAGGAGGATTGCTAAGGAGAAACCCCAGCCTTATCAGGCTACTAACTCAGTGATCGCTTCTTCACAAGCAACCATCGAATCCTTCGTGGTCCGCTCCACCACTGCCAAACCTGCAACACCAATCACTTCAGTGCCCCAAAGCACTGAAGCTTCTCTGGAATCTACACTAACATTCTCAGTGCCCTAAAGCACTGAAGAAGTAGTTCTCGGCAACACCAGTGCCACACCAACTCACTGTACAACCATCTCTGACATCTCTTCTTGTCCCATTCATTGGGTCATCACTTCTGCACAAGCGACAATGGTCGATGATACTCAGGAGACGCTGCTCCACAACCTTATGCAACAAAATTCTACAGGACCTGATGGTTTCCCTCTCGGGACCACTCAGAGTATACCCACCACATCCGTTTCTGACATGGAACGTGATATGGAATACTACGGTGACAACGGGGATTTCAACATTTTCTCACACCCATCAGGTATCCAAACCAATCCCATTTCTTCTTCTCAACCCTATCCTATTTTGGGCTTTCCTTTACTCAAAATTTCTCTCTTCCTACAGGACATAACTTAGGCACAATCGCTGCATCCCTCAAGGATGTCAAGGACAAGGTGTATTCGCTTTATACAGATATCACCAACAACACGAATGTCGTGAACTCAGTCGGCGACTCACTGAAGGACCTCTCCACTACCATCAGCGCCAAGGCCGACAATGATCATCTATCAGCGCTGAAGGAGGAAGTCAGGACCCTTCAAAGGGATGTGGTGAACAACTCCTCCTCCATCCAAGCTCTCACCACCACTGTCTCCACGCTCAGCAGCGATGTGGGATCTCTGAATGGCACGGTTTCAGCAGTAAGAGGTCAGGTAAGTAACCTCACTACCAAGGTTGATAACTCCAACAAACTTCTATCTCAAATCCTGGACCACCTGAATGCTCCAACGGTCCCCGTCTCCTTCTTCATTGTTGATGATCGCATCAAACTAGGGATAACAGCCGACATTATCCTCCAGGTAACCTCAGCGATCCCTGACCTAGAAGCCAGGGTGGAAACTCTTGAGGCTGCTAGAGCCTCAGTCTCAACTGACCATGGCCTAGAGACAAGGATGTTGATGCAAATGGTAATGTTACTGCTGATGTGGCTCCCCTCCCCCCATTAATGATGACAAAGAGGGGGAGAAGCCCTCTAAAGAAGACCCTCCTCATGTTGAGGGGGATGGAAACGCTGATGAAGATCCCTCTCCATATGAGGGGGAGAAAGAGATTGAAAAAGAACCCATCCCTCCTCCTCTCTTAGGAGTGAAGCTGTTGACATCCCCTCTGAAGAGGAAGAGGAGAAAGAAGAAGAAGAAGAGGTAGAAATCCTCGATGAAGAACCCTCTTCACACCCCGATGACAATGATGATGAAGGACAATAGTGTTGGTTCCAACCTGTTGCCGTCAGGTTACCTGAGCCAAAGGGAGTTGTTTTGAAAGAAGCAGGAGAGACGACGAGAAAGTCTCTTGCAAAGAAGAGTTTCAAGGGTAAACAAAAGGGACTTGCTTCTTTTGGGAACTTGGCAATTCTCTTCAACGCTGAGAGTATGCCAACCTCTCAGGTATGTCTCTCTTTAATCCCATACTCTGCTTGTACCCATTCCCTCCTCAACCACACTCTATACACTTAGCCAATTTTCTCTATCTTTTTCTCACCTACAAAAGAATCTAACTCGTTCTTCTTTTGATTCAGATAGTCCTCTCCCCAGCTTGAGGGACCCGATTAACAACCGCAACCACTCCAACAAAGAATCCCAGCTTCGTTAGCTAATGCCTTACCAATAATCCCAGTCTCAGTGATTGAGACTGATGATCAAGAAGAAGAAGAAGAGTTGCTCACGCACCCAAACAGACCCTCTAGACCTCCTCAAAGGTCAAAGGATGAAAAAACAAGAAGAGCTACAATGATTAACCAGCTAGAGAGTCAGCGCTTACGAGTCATCCCTCCCTCCAGCCTAAACTTCCTAACTCCTGAAGAAATTGAAGAATCAATCAGGGCTAAAAAAATTCTTGCTGAAAACCAAAAGACTGCACTTAAAGACAAAGAATTTGTTCTTAAGGTTGCTCAACAGTCAGTCACTAATAAGAAGCTGAAGAAGTTCCCACTAAGGGTTCAAGAATAATTGCTCAAGGAAGTTGGGAAGGAGATTCAAAAGAAGCAAAAGGTCAGCGACTCTACATTGAAATGGTGCAAAGAAAGGGTTGACTTCAGATATCACCCCAGTCGGATCGTGAATGTAACTCTGAAGGGAAAAACGGTCAGGGGCGTACCAATGGTGGAAGTCACTGAAATCAAAGAGAATGGGGAATACACACAAGCTACATGTCAAAGTTGGATGCTCTTTGGGTGGAAGAATGGATTGAAGTAAGGAGTGCAATTCAGTGATCAAATTCGAAGTTCAAGCCTTATGTTAAAAAAAATCTGAATTCTATGATCAACCAGGTTACTTCTAATATTGACGTGCCTCCTCCTCCAGCTCTTACTCAAAACCAAAAACCTGCTCCAGCCAAACGAAAGTGTGCATCCTCTTCCTCACGGCCTGTTATCCGAAATGAAACCGGAATTGAATTCTCAAGGGAAGGAGTGCTCGGGCCTCCACCGGAATTATCAGCTCTAAACCAATCACTACCACCAGATGGACCTTTCACCCCTGGTCAAGTGGTTAGTGATCCCTACGGACTCATCTTCTATGATTGGACTGGTGTTATGCGCTTTCAAAGACATTCAGAACCCCCTATTTGCCATGTCAATCAACTCAGAGATCTTGTCTACTGGTGCAACAAATCAAGATCAGGAATCTACTTCAAGACCCATGTACTGAATGAATCAAAGGTTAGAAGACAACAGGGTGAAGTGGTCCCTGATTGGATGATCCCAGAGACAAATTCCTTTGATGAAATGCTCTTCGAGGAAGAACCTCTATAACTGGTAGATCACTTCTTTGTATTCTTCTTGTATTTATTAGTAATACTTTTTGTATTTGTAATTTCATTTCATTGTACTTGTAATTTTCAATCCTCCCTTGTAAATTTATTACGAAGTAATGGAATATTTCAATGAAGTACTTTATTCCATCAGTACTAGAAAAGATCCCTAAAAACAGTAAATGGGACACGCATCTATGAGTCCTTTTTATCCTTATGTTTTTATACTTAGCAATTTTCTTATGTTGCTTTGTAACCATCAAATAGGGGGAGATTGTTGATCCAAACCCTTTCAGTGATTTAATTATGACCCTTAGAATTACTTAGTGAAAATTTCGAATAACATCTGTATGTATTAATGTTTTGCCATCAGTGATAAATACACTGAGTCTGTTCAGTATCACTGAAGGTAGTCATTGTTCTTCATTATACCTTCATTATTCATCAGTTGTTGATCCAAACCCTCAGTGATTTGATAATGACTCTCTGAGAAGCACTTAGTGAAAATTGTAAGTAGACAATATGTATTAGAGTTTCACTATCGCTGATAAGTACTATGTCTCTACAGTACCACTGATATGAAACTCATGCTCTTTAAATTACACATTCAGCGATATTGTTCATCAATGAGACCTGAGCCTGTTCAGTCTTGTTGTTGATCGCTGAGAATCTTAGTTGTTTACTTATGATCCCTGAAGACAAGTTTCACGTCAACTATGTTCTACGATGAAGTCGAAGATCAAGCCAAAGAACCAGCGACAAGTCTACTAATGAACTGATGTGGATATCAGCGAAGCCAAGACCTGTCCACTCAACGTGAAGTTTCAAGTAGAAAACTTCAGCGAACGCTGAAGTTTATCAATCACTGATAAAGAACTATTCAGCGAACGCTGATCATGAAGTTTCCTCTACAAGTTAGTTTTGTCTTACCCCCCATGCACGTCTCCATACGAAATGTTAGAATGAACATCCCTTTTGTCCATAATCGTACAACCAACTCTGATTCTACACTGTTCATCATACGGCTACTAAGTTGTCTACAAAGGTCAAACCATACAACCAATCAGCTGCTGCCACGTGTAAAGTTGTACTGATATGCATTAAATGCATGCAGTATGTAAGGGAAACCCTACTTCAGAAATGAAGCGCTCGACCATCTCCTTCTTACTATTTCTGTGTGTTAGAATATTAGTCTTTAATA
>JAWVWS010000687.1:0-20000 GCA_033807775.1 Saussurea involucrata
TGCTGAGTTTGAAATAATAATGAAAATCAGCATCAGCACTAAATTTTAGTCTTGACATATTGAATGAAGTTTTTAACGAAAGAAACAGTTTCTAGGATGTTACCAGATCGAATAAATCGAAAATGGCGGTAAAACAGAATCTGTTTGAAGGAATGAAGAATAGGTTAAGAACAGACAGTTTCTATCAAGAATCTTGTCTAAACGAGGATCACTTGATATTGAAAACCAAGCTTTGCTCTGATACCAATTGTTGGTTCCCGTTTTGCTTTAAACAAGATTATCAGATCTATTAGTTCGAGTTTATGTTTGATGCGGAAGCGTATTTGAAGAACTAACAGATATGTTTGATAGATTTAGAACACAATATAAATAAACAGTGAACAGGAAATAATATCTCAAAGTTTACTTAATATATATATATATATATATCAATAACAGATTTAAGAACGGTGAGTATACAAAGCTTTAAACAGATATGACTCTAAATGTGCATAAGCTATGTGTTCTTGATGTTCGATTGAAGTGTTCTTGTTTTTCTGTTTTTGTGTGTTGTTATATATTCTTACTTAGGAAGAACTCAACATGAGTCTTTCTTTTATACTACTCTTAGAAGACTATGAAGTAGGTCACTGTTCCTTTTACGACATGAATAGTAAACTGGATGGTGTGAACAGTTGTTTGAGCCATGCGCATTTAATGGAGCAGATGTACTTTTGGTAAATGCATTAAATGGCGCAGACGTCTATTTTGTACCTTTCCCTATTGAGTCCACTCAGAGCTTGACACGTGTTTTGACAGTACTTTTCCATGCAAGTTGATGAACAGGTCTTGGAACAGTAGCAAGATATTATAAATATCTTCCTAGTCTTTAGAGGACCATAGAGGCTCTGTAATGTGTTACAGAGGTTCTGCGGTCTGGTTCCTCTGTAGAGTAATCTTCACCGGATTCCGAGTCTTTGGTTGTTTACTTCTGCAGAGCTTCTGTCAAGGGTGGCAGAGATTCTGTGGCTCGGTCCTCTGTGAGAAGTCTTCTTGGTTCCTTGTCTTCTGATGTTGTCCGCAGAGGCTCTGTTATTGGTAACAGAGGTTCTGCGGTCTTGGTCTTCTGAAAGCGTCCTTCTGTAGTTTCCTCGGTCTTTGATCACTCTTGATCAAAACTTCATTTGATTCTTCTGAGATGCCCGGCAGAGCTTCTGTTGCACTCAGCAGAGCTTCTGTGGAAGTTCTTCTGTACTTGGCCATTTTTCAATACTTCTAATATTTCAGAATTTTGGAGCTAACATTAGCCTTTCTTCTACAGTATATATAGGAGTTAGCAACTGTAGCTAACTGAATCTTTTGGGCTAACTTTTCGGATAACTCTTTACGCATAAATTGTTAGATCTATTGAGATAGGAAATTCATTGTAATATCTTGTAATTCACAAATTGTTAATAAATCATATGACCGGTTGCTGTGAATACGATCTTAATTGTTCATATTTAATTGTAAGAGTGTATCCTGAACTTACAATTGGTATCAGAGCCAATCAACAAACAAATTCGTCCAAGAGTGTGTTTGATCGCGTTCTTGAAGTTTCTTGATCAATTCGACAATTGATTCCGCTGCTGCTAACAATTCTTGAATTCCTAACAATTCTTGAATTCATTTCTATCATTGATTCAAGAAATTTGAATTTGTCTTTCTGTTGAATCGATATCTTACAATCAAGTCATCCAAAGATTTTCTCTCTATGCTGATTAATTCTCAAAATTAAACAGAGATCACAGGTATGTTTTCGAAATTCTTGATTGGTTTCTTGATCAAGGTGATTATATCTGCTGCATGTTGATTAGTATTCAAATTTTTTGTTGAAAAGAAGATTTCATTAATTCATGTACTCTAACTGTTTGATGAAATGCATGTGACAGATTTGATTAATTCTTGCATGTTCTAGATTTGTGTTGATTCTCATTTTTGATCATAATTCATAGTTGATATTCGAATTTGTCATTTCACCATGCCTGAGATTATTGAAGTTTTTGTGAGACCTGCAATTTCTATAACCAGTTCAGACAATTTACAAAAATTAAGTCCTGTAAAAGCAAAAGAAACAATTTCTGAACCAAAAACTGAGATTGTTCATTTTGAAAGCAAGATTGCTAATCTTCAAGCAAAACAAGACGAATATGCAAAAGTTATAAAGATTTTGCAAAAAGGGAAATCTGATTTTCTAAAGGATTTTGAAAAGGTTCAAGAAAACATAAAGTTGTTAGAAAAAGAAAATGTTGATTTGAAAGAGAAAGGCAATTTTAGAAGAAAGATGTTGACAGAGTCTGAAAATAGAATTAAATCATGTGAAATGAAAAATTGTCAACTCTTGAAACAGATCTATGATTTTGAACAAGTTCTTGTACTTGAAAGAGTGAAATTTGAGAAAGAGAGAAGAGACTTTCAAATTGAGAGGAAAGGTTTTGAAACAAAGTCTGTTGAATTATCTTTGAAAATTTCTGATTTGGAGAAAATTCTTGCAAAAGAAAGAAAAGAATTTGAATGCAAGAAAAATGTTTTTCAAAAAGAAAAGAATGGTTTTGAGAAAAAGAAAACAGGAATGTTAAATGAGTTTTCTGTAAAAATCAATGAGTTGGAGAAAGAGTTAGAAGATGGAAGGAAAGAGACTGAAAAGAAGAAGGTAAATGGTTTTAAAGAAAAATGTTTAAAAGATGAGTTTGAGAAGGAAAAGAAAGTTTTTCATTTGGAGATAAGGAGGCTTATTAAGAAATTATCTGATTTATCAACTAAAATCATGATAGAGAGGAAGTCCAAATCTGATTTGCAGTCAAGGTTTGATTTGTATGTTAAAAAGTTTAAAGAATTTGAAACAAAAGTTGCTGACAAATCAAATCATAGTTCAAAAGATCAGATTCGTTCTTCTAATCTGTTTTATGATTCTGCTATTGATAAATCTTATAATTGTTCTTTTAAAAAGATAAAAATGGAATGGAGAGTTAAAGGAACAACTTCCAAGAAAGAAGTGCCAAAATCAAAAGTTCCTAACTCAAATGTTAAGAAGCACAATACATTTCAAAGAAAATCTTTTGTTAAACCTGATGTGATTTATTCTGTAAATCAATTAGTCAGAGTTGCACGAAAGAAACTTTGTTGTTCATATTGTGGGACTAATGATTTTGTGAACAAGAATTTTTTGTTAGGTCTAGAGTTTTGTCAAAAACACAAGTGTTGAGTTCTGAGTAAGAAGACTAAAGAAGACTCAGAAGTTCTGAGTAGAAGACTCAGAAGTTCTGAGTGAGAAATCTCAAAAAGATTCTAAGTGTAGGATTCTGACTAGAAGATTCAGAGTTCTGAGTAGGAGACTCAGAACTTCTGACTATGAAGACAAATGTTCTGAAGCGCCTATTCAGAAGTATGTTCAGAAGTTCTGAACAACATGTTCAGAACTTATATCTTAGGATATTCTCTGTTATATTCAGTTACTAATTAGGACACGTGTAATTGTTCTATTAGTCTGTTTCTTATATGTACTGTAGCTTTAGCCTTTCTTCTACAGTATATATAGGAGTTAGCAACTGTAGCTAACTGAATCTTTTGGGCTAACTTTTCGGATAACTCTTTACGCATAAATTGTTAGATCTATTGAGAGAGAAATTCATTGTAATATCTTGTAATTCACAGATTGTTAATAAATCATATGACCAGTTGCTGTGAATACGATCTTAATTGTTCATATTTAATTGTAAGAGTGTATCCTGAACTTACAATTGGTATCAGAGCCAATCAACAAACAAATTCGTCCAAGAGTGTGTTTGATCGCGTTCTTGAAGTTTCTTGATCAATTCGACAATTGATTCCGCTGCTGCTAACAATTCTTGAATTCCTAACAATTCTTGAATTCATTTCTATCATTGATTCAAGAAATTTGAATTTGTCTTTCTGTTGAATCGATATCTTACAATCAAGTCATCCAAATATTTTCTCTCTATGCTGATTAATTCTCAAAATTAAACAGAGATCACAGGTATGTTTTCGAAATTCTTGATTGGTTTCTTGATCAAGGTGATTATATCTGCCGCATGTTGATTAGTATTCAAATTTTTTGTTGAAAAGAAGATTTCATTAATTCATGTACTCTAACTGTTTGATGAAATGCATGTGACAAATTTGATTAATTCTTGCATGTTCTAGATTTGTGTTGATTCTCATTTTTGATCATAATTCATAGTTGATATTCGAATTTGTCATTTCACCATGCCTGAGATTATTGAAGTTTTTGTGAGACCTGCAATTTCTATAACCAGTTCAGACAATTTACAAAAATTAAGTCCTGTAAAAGCAAAAGAAACAATTTCTGAACCAAAAACTGAGATTGTTCATTTTGAAAGCAAGATTGCTAATCTTCAAGCAAAACAAGACGAATATGCAAAAGTTATAAAGATTTTGCAAAAAGGGAAATCTGATTTTCTAAAGGATTTTGAAAAGGTTCAAGAAAACATAAAGTTGTTAGAAAAAGAAAATGTTGATTTGAAAGAGAAAGGCAATTTTAGAAGAAAGATGTTGACAGAGTCTGAAAATAGAATTAAATCATGTGAAATGAAAAATTGTCAACTCTTGAAACAGATCTATGATTTTGAACAAGTTCTTGTACTTGAAAGAGTGAAATTTGAGAAAGAGAGAAGAGACTTTCAAATTGAGAGGAAAGGTTTTGAAACAAAGTCTGTTGAATTATCTTTGAAAATTTCTGATTTGGAGAAAATTCTTGCAAAAGAAAGAAAAGAATTTGAATGCAAGAAAAATGTTTTTCAAAAAGAAAAGAATGGTTTTGAGAAAAAGAAAACAGGAATGTTAAATGAGTTTTCTGTAAAAATCAATGAGTTGGAGAAAGAGTTAGAAGATGGAAGGAAAGAGACTGAAAAGAAGAAGGTAAATGGTTTTAAAGAAAAATGCTTAAAAGATGAGTTTGAGAAGGAAAAGAAAGTTTTTCATTTGGAGATAAGGAGGCTTATTAAGAAATTATCTGATTTATCAACTAAAATCATGATAGAGAGGAAGTCCAAATCTGATTTGCAGTCAAGGTTTGATTTGTATGTTAAAAAGTTTAAAGAATTTGAAACAAAAGTTGCTGACAAATCAAATCATAGTTCAAAAGATCAGATTCGTTCTTCTAATCTGTTTTATGATCCTGCTATTGATAAATCTTATAATTGTTCTTTTAAAAAGATAAAAATGGAATGGAGAGTTAAAGGAACAACTTCCAAGAAAGAAGTGCCAAAATCAAAAGTTCCTAACTCAAATGTTAAGAAGCACAATACATTTCAAAGAAAATCTTTTGTTAAACCTGATGTGATTTATTCTGTAAATCAATTAGTCAGAGTTGCACGAAAGAAACTTTGTTGTTCATATTGTGGGACTAATGATTTTGTGAACAAGAATTTTTTGTTAGGTCTAGAGTTTTGTCAAAAACACAAGTGTTGAGTTCTGAGTAAGAAGACTAAAGAAGACTCAGAAGACTTAGAAGTTCTGAGTAGAAGACTCAGAAGTTCTGAGTGAGAAATCTCAAAAAGATTCTAAGTGTAGGATTCTGACTAGAAGATTCAGAGTTCTGAGTAGGAGACTCAGAACTTCTGACTATGAAGACAAATGTTCTGAAGCGCCTATTCAGAAGTATGTTCAGAAGTTCTGAACAACATGTTCAGAACTTATATCTTAGGATATTCTCTGTTATATTCAGTTACTAATTAGGACACGTGTAATTGTTCTATTAGTCTGTTTCTTATATGTACTGTAGCTTTAGCCTTTCTTCTACAGTATATATAGGAGTTAGCAACTGTAGCTAACTGAATCTTTTGGGCTAACTTTTCGGATAACTCTTTACGCATAAATTGTTAGATCTATTGAGAGAGAAATTCATTGTAATATCTTGTAATTCACAGATTGTTAATAAATCATATGACCAGTTGCTGTGAATACGATCTTAATTGTTCATATTTAATTGTAAGAGTGTATCCTGAACTTACAATTGGTATCAGAGCCAATCAACAAACAAATTCGTCCAAGAGTGTGTTTGATCGCGTTCTTGAAGTTTCTTGATCAATTCGACAATTGATTCCGCTGCTGCTAACAATTCTTGAATTCCTAACAATTCTTGAATTCATTTCTATCATTGATTCAAGAAATTTGAATTTGTCTTTCTGTTGAATCGATATCTTACAATCAAGTCATCCAAAT
The DNA here is from genome assembly GCA_033807775.1 of Saussurea involucrata. NCBI lineage: Eukaryota > Viridiplantae > Streptophyta > Magnoliopsida > Asterales > Asteraceae > Saussurea > Saussurea involucrata. Next base: position 6,223 of record JAWVWS010000687.1, read on the forward strand.
ATTTTCTCTCTATGCTGATTAATTCTCAAAATTAAACAGAGATCACAGGTATGTTTTCGAAATTCTTGATTGGTTTCTTGATCAAGGTGATTATATCTGCCGCATGTTGATTAGTATTCAAATTTTTTGTTGAAAAGAAGATTTCATTAATTCATGTACTCTAACTGTTTGATGAAATGCATGTGACAGATTTGATTAATTCTTGCATGTTCTAGATTTGTGTTGATTCTCATTTTTGATCATAATTCATAGTTGATATTCGAATTTGTCATTTCACCATGCCTGAGATTATTGAAGTTTTTGTGAGACCTGCAATTTCTATAACCAGTTCAGAAAATTTACAAAAATTAAGTCCTGTAAAAGCAAAAGAAACAATTTCTGAACCAAAAACTGAGATTGTTCATTTTGAAAGCAAGATTGCTAATCTTCAAGCAAAACAAGACGAATATGCAAAAGTTATAAAGATTCTGCAAAAAGAGAAATCTGATTTTCTAAAGGATTTTGAAAAGGTTCAAGAAAACATAAAGTTGTTAGAAAAAGAGAATGTTGATTTGAAAGAGAAAGGCAATTTTAGAAGAAAGATGTTGACAGAGTCTGAAAATAGAATTAAATCATGTGAAATGAAAAGTTGTCAACTCTTGAAACAGATCTATGATTTTGAACAATTTCTTATACTTGAAAGAGTGAAATTTGAGAAAGAGAGAAGAGACTTTCAAATTGAGAGGAAAGGTTTTGAAACAAAGTCTGTTGAATTATCTTTGAAAATTTCTGATTTGGAGAAAATTCTTGCAAAAGAAAGAAAAGAATTTGAATGCAAGAAAAATGTTTTTCAAAAAGAAAAGAATGGTTTTGAGAAAAAGAAAACAGGAATGTTAAATGAGTTTTCTGTAAAAATCAATGAGTTGGAGAAAGAGTTAGAAGATGGAAGGAAAGAGACTGAAAAGAAGAAGGTAAATGGTTTTAAAGAAAAATGCTTAAAAGATGAGTTTGAGAAGGAAAAGAAAGTTTTTCATTTGGAGATAAGGAGGCTTATTAAGAAATTATCTGATTTATCAACTAAAATCATGATAGAGAGGAAGTCCAAATCTGATTTGCAGTCAAGGTTTGATTTGTATGTTAAAAAGTTTAAAGAATTTGAAGCAAAAGTTGTTGACAAATCAAATCATAGTTCAAAAGATCAGATTCGTTCTTCTAATCTTTTTTATGATTCTGCTATTGATAAATCTTATAATTGTTCTTTTAAAAAGATAAAAATGGAATGGAGAGTTAAAGGAACAACTTCCAAGAAAGAAGTGCCAAAATCAAAAGTTCCTAATTCAAATGTTAAGAAGAACAATACATTTCAAAGAAAATCTTTTGTTAAACCTGATGTGATTTATACTGTAAATCAATTAGTCAGAGTTGCACAAAAGAAACTTTGTTGTTCATATTGTGGGACTAATGATTTTGTGAACAAGAATTTTTTGTTCGGTCTAGAGTTTTGTCAAAAACACAAGTGTTGAGTTCTGAGTAAGAAGACTAAAGAAGACTCAGAAGACTCAGAAGACTCAGAAGTTCTGAGTAGAAGACTCAGAAGTTCTGAGTGAGAAATCTCAAAAAGATTCTAAGTGTTGGATTCTGACTAGAAGATTCAGAGTTCTGAGTAGGAGACTCAGAACTTCTGACTATGAAGACAAATGTTCTGAAGCGCCTATTCAGAAGTATGTTCAGAAGTTCTGAACAACATGTTCAGAACTTATATCTTAGGATATTCTCTGTTATATTCACTTACTAATTAGGACACGTGTAATTGTTCTATTAGTCTGTTTCTTATATGTACTGTAGCGTTAGCCTTTCTTCTACAGTATATATAGGAGTTAGCAACTGTAGCTAACTGAATCTTTTGGGCTAACTTTTCGGATAACTCTTTACGCATAAATTGTTAGATCTATTGAGAGAGAAATTCATTGTAATATCTTGTAATTCACAGATTGTTAATAAATCATATGACCAGTTGCTGTGAATACGATCTTAATTGTTCATATTTAATTGTAAGAGTGTATCCTGAACTTACAATTGGTATCAGAGCCAATCAACAAACAAATTCGTCCAAGAGTGTGTTTGATCGCGTTCTTGAAGTTTCTTGATCAATTCGACAATTGATTCCGCTGCTGCTAACAATTCTTGAATTCCTAACAATTCTTGAATTCATTTCTATCATTGATTCAAGAAATTTGAATTTGTCTTTCTGTTGAATCGATATCTTACAATCAAGTCATCCAAAGATTTTCTCTCTATGCTGATTAATTCTCAAAATTAAACAGAGATCACAGGTATGTTTTCGAAATTCTTGATTGGTTTCTTGATCAAGGTGATTATATCTGCTGCATGTTGATTAGTATTCAAATTTTTTGTTGAAAAGAAGATTTCATTAATTCATGTACTCTAACTGTTTGATGAAATACATGTGACAGATTTGATTAATTCTTGCATGTTCTAGATTTGTGTTGATTCTCATTTTTGATCATAATTCATAGTTGATATTCGAATTTGTCATTTCACCATGCCTGAGATTATTGAAGTTTTTGTGAGACCTGCAATTTCTATAACCAGTTCAGACAATTTACAAAAATTAAGTCCTGTAAAAGCAAAAGAAACAATTTCTGAACCAAAAACTGAGATTGTTCATTTTGAAAGCAAGATTGCTAATCTTCAAGCAAAACAAGACGAATATGCAAAAGTTATAAAGATTTTGCAAAAAGAGAAATCTGATTTTCTAAAGGATTTTGAAAAGGTTCAAGAAAACATAAAGTTGTTAGAAAAAGAGAATGTTGATTTGAAAGAGAAAGGCAATTTTAGAAGAAAGATGTTGACAGAGTCTGAAAATAGAATTAAATCATGTGAAATGAAAAGTTGTCAACTCTTGAAACAGATCTATGATTTTGAACAAGTTCTTATACTTGAAAGAGTGAAATTTGAGAAAGAGAGAAGAGACTTTCAAATTGAGAGGAAAGGTTTTGAAACAAAGTCTGTTGAATTATCTTTGAAAATTTCCGATTTGGAGAAAATTCTTGCAAAAGAAAGAAAAGAATTTGAATGCAAGAAAAATGTTTTTCAAAAAGAAAAGAATGGTTTTGAGAAAAAGAAAACAGGAATGTTAAATGAGTTTTCTGTAAAAATCAATGAGTTGGAGAAAGAGTTAGAAGATGGAAGGAAAGAGACTGAAAAGAAGAAGGTAAATGGTTTTAAAGAAAAATGCTTAAAAGATGAGTTTGAGAAGGAAAAGAAAGTTTTTCATTTGGAGATAAGGAGGCTTATTAAGAAATTATCTGATTTATCAACTAAAATCATGATAGAGAGGAAGTCCAAATCTGATTTGCAGTCAAGGTTTGATTTGTATGTTAAAAAGTTTAAAGAATTTGAAGCAAAAGTTGTTGACAAATCAAATCATAGTTCAAAAGATCAGATTCGTTCTTCTAATCTTTTTTATGATTCTGCTATTGATAAATCTTATAATTGTTCTTTTAAAAAGATAAAAATGGAATGGAGAGTTAAAGGAACAACTTCCAAGAAAGAAGTGCCAAAATCAAAAGTTCCTAATTCAAATGTTAAGAAGAACAATACATTTCAAAGAAAATCTTTTGTTAAACCTGATGTGATTTATACTGTAAATCAATTAGTCAGAGTTGCACAAAAGAAACTTTGTTGTTCATATTGTGGGACTAATGATTTTGTGAACAAGAATTTTTTGTTCGGTCTAGAGTTTTGTCAAAAACACAAGTGTTGAGTTCTGAGTAAGAAGACTAAAGAAGACTCAGAAGACTCAGAAGACTCAGAAGTTCTGAGTAGAAGACTCAGAAGTTCTGAGTGAGAAATCTCAAAAAGATTCTAAGTGTTGGATTCTGACTAGAAGATTCAGAGTTCTGAGTAGGAGACTCAGAACTTCTGACTATGAAGACAAATGTTCTGAAGCGCCTATTCAGAAGTATGTTCAGAAGTTCTGAACAACATGTTCAGAACTTATATCTTAGGATATTCTCTGTTATATTCACTTACTAATTAGGACACGTGTAATTGTTCTATTAGTCTGTTTCTTATATGTACTGTAGCGTTAGCCTTTCTTCTACAGTATATATAGGAGTTAGCAACTGTAGCTAACTGAATCTTTTGGGCTAACTTTTCGGATAACTCTTTACGCATAAATTGTTAGATCTATTGAGAGAGAAATTCATTGTAATATCTTGTAATTCACAGATTGTTAATAAATCATATGACCAGTTGCTGTGAATACGATCTTAATTGTTCATATTTAATTGTAAGAGTGTATCCTGAACTTACAATTGGTATCAGAGCCAATCAACAAACAAATTCGTCCAAGAGTGTGTTTGATCGCGTTCTTGAAGTTTCTTGATCAATTCGACAATTGATTCCGCTGCTGCTAACAATTCTTGAATTCCTAACAATTCTTGAATTCATTTCTATCATTGATTCAAGAAATTTGAATTTGTCTTTCTGTTGAATCGATATCTTACAATCAAGTCATCCAAAGATTTTCTCTCTATGCTGATTAATTCTCAAAATTAAACAGAGATCACAGGTATGTTTTCGAAATTCTTGATTGGTTTCTTGATCAAGGTGATTATATCTGCTGCATGTTGATTAGTATTCAAATTTTTTGTTGAAAAGAAGATTTCATTAATTCATGTACTCTAACTGTTTGATGAAATACATGTGACAGATTTGATTAATTCTTGCATGTTCTAGATTTGTGTTGATTCTCATTTTTGATCATAATTCATAGTTGATATTCGAATTTGTCATTTCACCATGCCTGAGATTATTGAAGTTTTTGTGAGACCTGCAATTTCTATAACCAGTTCAGACAATTTACAAAAATTAAGTCCTGTAAAAGCAAAAGAAACAATTTCTGAACCAAAAACTGAGATTGTTCATTTTGAAAGCAAGATTGCTAATCTTCAAGCAAAACAAGACGAATATGCAAAAGTTATAAAGATTTTGCAAAAAGAGAAATCTGATTTTCTAAAGGATTTTGAAAAGGTTCAAGAAAACATAAAGTTGTTAGAAAAAGAGAATGTTGATTTGAAAGAGAAAGGCAATTTTAGAAGAAAGATGTTGACAGAGTCTGAAAATAGAATTAAATCATGTGAAATGAAAAGTTGTCAACTCTTGAAACAGATCTATGATTTTGAACAAGTTCTTATACTTGAAAGAGTGAAATTTGAGAAAGAGAGAAGAGACTTTCAAATTGAGAGGAAAGGTTTTGAAACAAAGTCTGTTGAATTATCTTTGAAAATTTCTGATTTGGAGAAAATTCTTGCAAAAGAAAGAAAAGAATTTGAATGCAAGAAAAATGTTTTTCAAAAAGAAAAGAATGGTTTTGAGAAAAAGAAAACAGGAATGTTAAATGAGTTTTCTGTAAAAATCAATGAGTTGGAGAAAGAGTTAGAAGATGGAAGGAAAGAGACTGAAAAGAAGAAGGTAAATGGTTTTAAAGAAAAATGCTTAAAAGATGAGTTTGAGAAGGAAAAGAAAGTTTTTCATTTGGAGATAAGGAGGCTTATTAAGAAATTATCTGATTTATCAACTAAAATCATGATAGAGAGGAAGTCCAAATCTGATTTGCAGTCAAGGTTTGATTTGTATGTTAAAAAGTTTAAAGAATTTGAAGCAAAAGTTGTTGACAAATCAAATCATAGTTTAAAAGATCAGATTCGTTCTTCTAATCTTTTTTATGATTCTGCTATTGATAAATCTTATAATTGTTCTTTTAAAAAGATAAAAATGGAATGGAGAGTTAAAGGAACAACTTCCAAGAAAGAAGTGCCAAAATCAAAAGTTCCTAATTCAAATGTTAAGAAGAACAATACATTTCAAAGAAAATCTTTTGTTAAACCTGATGTGATTTATTCTGTAAATCAATTAGTCAGAGTTGCACAAAAGAAACTTTGTTGTTCATATTGTGGGACTAATGATTTTGTGAACAAGAATTTTTTGTTAGGTCTAGAGTTTTGTCAAAAACACAAGTGTTGAGTTCTGAGTAAGAAGACTAAAGAAGACTCAGAAGACTCAGAAGACTCAGAAGTTCTGAGTAGAAGACTCAGAAGTTCTGAGTGAGAAATCTCAAAAAGATTCTAAGTGTTGGATTCTGACTAGAAGATTCAGAGTTCTGAGTAGGAGACTCAGAACTTCTGACTATGAAGACAAATGTTCTGAAGCGCCTATTCAGAAGTATGTTCAGAAGTTCTGAACAACATGTTCAGAACTTATATCTTAGGATATTCTCTGTTATATTCAGTTACTAATTAGGACACGTGTAATTGTTCTATTAGTCTGTTTCTTATATGTACTGTAGCTTTAGCCTTTCTTCTACAGTATATATAGGAGTTAGCAACTGTAGCTAACTGAATCTTTTGGGCTAACTTTTCGGATAACTCTTTACGCATAAATTGTTAGATCTATTGAGAGAGAAATTCATTGTAATATCTTGTAATTCACAGATTGTTAATAAATCATATGACCAGTTGCTGTGAATACGATCTTAATTGTTCATATTTAATTGTAAGAGTGTATCCTGAACTTACAATTGGTATCAGAGCCAATCAACAAACAAATTCGTCCAAGAGTGTGTTTGATCGCGTTCTTGAAGTTTCTGGATCAATTCGACAATTGATTCCGCTGCTGCTAACAATTCTTGAATTCCTAACAATTCTTGAATTCATTTCTATCATTGATTCAAGAAATTTGAATTTGTCTTTCTGTTGAATCGATATCTTACAATCAAGTCATCCAAAGATTTTCTCTCTATGCTGATTAATTCTCAAAATTAAACAGAGATCACAGGTATGTTTTCGAAATTCTTGATTGGTTTCTTGATCAAGGTGATTATATCTGCTGCATGTTGATTAGTATTCAAATTTTTTGTTGAAAAGAAGATTTCATTAATTCATGTACTCTAACTGTTTGATGAAATGCATGTGACAGATTTGATTAATTCTTGCATGTTCTAGATTTGTGTTGATTCTCATTTTTGATCATAATTCATAGTTGATATTCGAATTTGTCATTTCACCATGCCTGAGATTATTGAAGTTTTTGTGAGACCTGCAATTTCTATAACCAGTTCAGACAATTTACAAAAATTAAGTCCTGTAAAAGCAAAAGAAACAATTTCTGAACCAAAAACTGAGATTGTTCATTTTGAAAGCAAGATTGCTAATCTTCAAGCAAAACAAGACGAATATGCAAAAGTTATAAAGATTTTGCAAAAAGAGAAATCTGATTTTCTAAAGGATTTTGAAAAGGTTCAAGAAAACATAAAGTTGTTAGAAAAAGAGAATGTTGATTTGAAAGAGAAAGGCAATTTTAGAAGAAAGATGTTGACAGAGTCTGAAAATAGAATTAAATCATGTGAAATGAAAAGTTGTCAACTCTTGAAACAGATCTATGATTTTGAACAAGTTCTTATACTTGAAAGAGTGAAATTTGAGAAAGAGAGAAGAGACTTTCATATTGAGAGGAAAGGTTTTGAAACAAAGTCTGTTGAATTATCTTTGAAAATTTCTGATTTGGAGAAAATTCTTGCAAATGAAAGAAAAGAATTTGAATGCAAGAAAAATGTTTTTCAAAAAGAAAAGAATGGTTTTGAGAAAAAGAAAACAGGAATGTTAAATGAGTTTTCTGTAAAAATCAATGAGTTGGAGAAAGAGTTAGAAGATGGAAGGAAAGAGACTGAAAAGAAGAAGGTAAATGGTTTTAAAGAAAAATGCTTAAAGGATGAGTTTGAGAAGGAAAAGAAAGTTTTTCATTTGGAGATAAGGAGGCTTATTAAGAAATTATCTGATTTATCAACTAAAATCATGATAGAGAGGAAGTCCAAATCTGATTTGCAGTCAAGGTTTGATTTGTATGTTAAAAAGTTTAAAGAATTTGAAGCAAAAGTTGTTGACAAATCAAATCATAGTTCAAAAGATCAGATTCGTTCTTCTAATATTTTTTATGATTCTGCTATTGATAAATCTTATAATTGTTCTTTTAAAAAGATAAAAATGGAATGGAGAGTTAAAGGAACAACTTCCAAGAAAGAAGTGCCAAAATCAAAAGTTCCTAATTCAAATGTTAAGAAGAACAATACATTTCAAAGAAAATCTTTTGTTAAACCTGATGTGATTTATTTTGTAAATCAATTAGTCAGAGTTGCACAAAAGAAACTTTGTTGTTCATATTGTGGGACTAATGATTTTGTGAACAAGAATTTTTTGTTAGGTCTAGAGTTTTGTCAAAAACACAAGTGTTGAGTTCTGAGTAAGAAGACTAAAGAAGACTCAGAAGACTCAGAAGTTCTGAGTAGAAGACTCAGAAGTTCTGAGTGAGAAATCTCAAAAAGATTCTAAGTGTTGGATTCTGACTAGAAGATTCAGAGTTCTGAGTAGGAGACTCAGAACTTCTGACTATGAAGACAAATGTTCTGAAGCGCCTATTCAGAAGTATGTTCAGAAGTTCTGAACAACATGTTCAGAACTTATATCTTAGGATATTCTCTGTTATATTCACTTACAAATTAGGACACGTGTAATTGTTCTATTAGTCTGTTTCTTATATGTACTGTAGCTTTAGCCTTTCTTCTACAGTATATATAGGAGTTAGCAACTGTAGCTAACTGAATCTTTTGGGCTAACTTTTCGGATAACTCTTTACGCATAAATTGTTAGATCTATTGAGAGAGAAATTCATTGTAATATCTTGTAATTCACAGATTGTTAATAAATCATATGACCAGTTGCTGTGAATACGATCTTAATTGTTCATATTTAATTGTAAGAGTGTATCCTGAACTTACAATTGGTATCAGAGCCAATCAACAAACAAATTCGTCCAAGAGTGTGTTTGATCGCGTTCTTGAAGTTTCTGGATCAATTCGACAATTGATTCCGCTGCTGCTAACAATTCTTGAATTCCTAACAATTCTTGAATTCATTTCTATCATTGATTCAAGAAATTTGAATTTGTCTTTCTGTTGAATCGATATCTTACAATCAAGTCATCCAAAGATTTTCTCTCTATGCTGATTAATTCTCAAAATTAAACAGAGATCACAGGTATGTTTTCGAAATTCTTGATTGGTTTCTTGATCAAGGTGATTATATCTGCTGCATGTTGATTAGTATTCAAATTTTTTGTTGAAAAGAAGATTTCATTAATTCATGTACTCTAACTGTTTGATGAAATGCATGTGACAGATTTGATTAATTCTTGCATGTTCTAGATTTGTGTTGATTCTCATTTTTGATCATAATTCATAGTTGATATTCGAATTTGTCATTTCACCATGGCTGAGATTATTGAAGTTTTTGTGAGACCTGCAATTTCTATAACCAGTTCAGACAATTTACAAAAATTAAGTCCCGTAAAAGTAAAAGAAACAATTTCTGAACCAAAAACTGAGATTGTTCATTTTGAAAGCAAGATTGCTAATCTTCAAGCAAAACAAGACGAATATGCAAAAGTTATAAAGATTCTGCAAAAAGAGAAATCTGATTTTCTAAAGGATTTTGAAAAGGTTCAAGAAAACATAAAGTTGTTAGAAAAAGAGAATGTTGATTTGAAAGAGAAAGGCAATTTTAGAAGAAAGATGTTGACAGAGTCTGAAAATAGAATTAAATCATGTGAAATGAAAAGTTGTCAACTCTTGAAACAGATCTATGATTTTGAACAAGTTCTTATACTTGAAAGAGTGAAATTTGAGAAAGAGAGAAGAGACTTTCAAATTGAGAGGAAAGGTTTTGAAACAAAGTCTGTTGAATTATCTTTGAAAATTTCTGATTTGGAGAAAATTCTTGCAAAAGAAAGAAAAGAATTTGAATGCAAGAAAAATGTTTTTCAAAAAGAAAAGAATGGTTTTGAGAAAAAGAAAACAGGAATGTTAAATGAGTTTTCTGTAAAAATCAATGAGTTGGAGAAAGAGTTAGAAGATGGAAGGAAAGAGACTGAAAAGAAGAAGGTAAATGGTTTTAAAGAAAAATGCTTAAAAGATGAGTTTGAGAAGGAAAAGAAAGTTTTTCATTTGGAGATAAGGAGGCTTATTAAGAAATTATCTGATTTATCAACTAAAATCATGATAGAGAGGAAGTTCAAATCTGATTTGCAGTCAAGGTTTGATTTGTATGTTAAAAAGTTTAAAGAATTTGAAGCAAAAGTTGTTGACAAATCAAATCATAGTTTAAAAGATCAGATTCGTTCTTCTAATCTTTTTTATGATTCTGCTATTGATAAATCTTATAATTGTTCTTTTAAAAAGATAAAAATGGAATGGAGAGTTAAAGGAACAACTTCCAAGAAAGAAGTGCCAAAATCAAAAGTTCCTAATTCAAATGTTAAGAAGAACAATACATTTCAAAGAAAATCTTTTGTTAAACCTGATGTGATTTATTCTGTAAATCAATTAGTCAGAGTTGCACAAAAGAAACTTTGTTGTTCATATTGTGGGACTAATGATTTTGTGAACAAGAATTTTTTGTTAGGTCTAGAGTTTTGTCAAAAACACAAGTGTTGAGTTCTGAGTAAGAAGACTAAAGAAGACTCAGAAGACTCAGAAGACTCAGAAGTTCTGAGTAGAAGACTCAGAAGTTCTGAGTGAGAAATCTCAAAAAGATTCTAAGTGTTGGATTCTGACTAGAAGATTCAGAGTTCTGAGTAGGAGACTCAGAACTTCTGACTATGAAGACAAATGTTCTGAAGCGCCTATTCAGAAGTATGTTCAGAAGTTCTGAACAACATGTTCAGAACTTATATCTTAGGATATTCTCTGTTATATTCAGTTACTAATTAGGACACGTGTAATTGTTCTATTAGTCTGTTTCTTATATGTACTGTAGCTTTAGCCTTTCTTCTACAGTATATATAGGAGTTAGCAACTGTAGCTAACTGAATCTTTTGGGCTAACTTTTCGGATAACTCTTTACGCATAGATTGTTAGATCTATTGAGAGAGAAATTCATTGTAATATCTTGTAATTCACAGATTGTTAATAAATCATATGACCAGTTGCTGTGAATACGATCTTAATTGTTCATATTTAATTGTAAGAGTGTATCCTGAACTTACAATTGGTATCAGAGCCAATCAACAAACAAATTCGTCCAAGAGTGTGTTTGATCGCGTTCTTGAAGTTTCTGGATCAATTCGACAATTGATTCCGCTGCTGCTAACAATTCTTGAATTCCTAACAATTCTTGAATTCATTTCTATCATTGATTCAAGAAATTTGAATTTGTCTTTCTGTTGAATCGATATCTTACAATCAAGTCATCCAAAGATTTTCTCTCTATGCTGATTAATTCTCAAAATTAAACAGAGATCACAGGTATGTTTTCGAAATTCTTGATTGGTTTCTTGATCAAGGTGATTATATCTGCTGCATGTTGATTAGTATTCAAATTTTTTGTTGAAAAGAAGATTTCATTAATTCATGTACTCTAACTGTTTGATGAAATGCATGTGACAGATTTGATTAATTCTTGCATGTTCTAGATTTGTGTTGATTCTCATTTTTGATCATAATTCATAGTTGATATTCGAATTTGTCATTTCACCATGCCTGAGATTATTGAAGTTTTTGTGAGACCTGCAATTTCTATAACCAGTTCAGACAATTTACAAAAATTAAGTCCTGTAAAAGCAAAAGAAACAATTTCTGAACCAAAAACTGAGATTGTTCATTTTGAAAGCAAGATTGCTAATCTTCAAGCAAAACAAGACGAATATGCAAAAGTTATAAAGATTTTGCAAAAAGAGAAATCTGATTTTCTAAAGGATTTTGAAAAGGTTCAAGAAAACATAAAGTTGTTAGAAAAAGAGAATGTTGATTTGAAAGAGAAAGGCAATTTTAGAAGAAAGATGTTGACAGAGTCTGAAAATAGAATTAAATCATGTGAAATGAAAAGTTGTCAACTCTTGAAACAGATCTATGATTTTGAACAAGTTCTTATACTTGAAAGAGTGAAATTTGAGAAAGAGAGAAGAGACTTTCATATTGAGAGGAAAGGTTTTGAAACAAAGTCTGTTGAATTATCTTTGAAAATTTCTGATTTGGAGAAAATTCTTGCAAAAGAAAGAAAAGAATTTGAATGCAAGAAAAATGTTTTTCAAAAAGAAAAGAATGGTTTTGAGAAAAAGAAAACAGGAATGTTAAATGAGTTTTCTGTAAAAATCAATGAGTTGGAGAAAGAGTTAGAAGATGGAAGGAAAGAGACTGAAAAGAAGAAGGTAAATGGTTTTAAAGAAAAATGCTTAAAAGATGAGTTTGAGAAGGAAAAGAAAGTTTTTCATTTGGAGATAAGGAGGCTTATTAAGAAATTATCTGATTTATCAACTAAAATCATGATAGAGAGGAAGTCCAAATCTGATTTGCAGTCACGGTTTGATTTGTATGTTAAAAAGTTTAAAGAATTTGAAGCAAAAGTTGTTGACAAATCAAATCATAGTTCAAAAGATCAGATTCGTTCTTCTAATATTTTTTATGATTCTGCTATTGATAAATCTTATAATTGTTCTTTTAAAAAGATAAAAATGGAATGGAGAGTTAAAGGAACAACTTCCAAGAAAGAAGTGCCAAAATCAAAAGTTCCTAATTCAAATGTTAAGAAGAACAATACATTTCAAAGAAAATCTTTTGTTAAACCTGATGTGATTTATTCTGTAAATCAATTAGTCAGAGTTGCACAAAAGAAACTTTGTTGTTCATATTGTGGGACTAATGATTTTGTGAACAAGAATTTTTTGTTAGGTCTAGAGTTTTGTCAAAAACACAAGTGTTGAGTTCTGAGTAAGAAGACTAAAGAAGACTCAGAAGACTCAGAAGTTCTGAGTAGAAGACTCAGAAGTTCTGAGTGAGAAATCTCAAAAAGATTCTAAGTGTTGGATTCTGACTAGAAGATTCAGAGTTCTGAGTAGGAGACTCAGAACTTCTGACTATGAAGACAAATGTTCTGAAGCGCCTATTCAGAAGTATGTTCAGAAGTTCTGAACAACATGTTCAGAACTTATATCTTAGGATATTCTCTGTTATATTCACTTACAAATTAGGACACGTGTAATTGTTCTATTAGTCTGTTTCTTATATGTACTGTAGCTTTAGCCTTTCTTCTACAGTATATATAGGAGTTAGCAACTGTAGCTAACTGAATCTTTTGGGCTAACTTTTCGGATAACTCTTTACGCATAAATTGTTAGATCTATTGAGAGAGAAATTCATTGTAATATCTTGTAATTCACAGATTGTTAATAAATCATATGACCAGTTGCTGTGAATACGATCTTAATTGTTCATATTTAATTGTAAGAGTGTATCCTGAACTTACAATTGGTATCAGAGCCAATCAACAAACAAATTCGTCCAAGAGTGTGTTTGATCGCGTTCTTGAAGTTTCTGGATCAATTCGACAATTGATTCCGCTGCTGCTAACAATTCTTGAATTCCTAACAATTCTTGAATTCATTTCTATCATTGATTCAAGAAATTTGAATTTGTCTTTCTGTTGAATCGATATCTTACAATCAAGTCATCCAAAGATTTTCTCTCTATGCTGATTAATTCTCAAAATTAAACAGAGATCACAGGTATGTTTTCGAAATTCTTGATTGGTTTCTTGATCAAGGTGATTATATCTGCTGCATGTTGATTAGTATTCAAATTTTTTGTTGAAAAGAAGATTTCATTAATTCATGTACTCTAACTGTTTGATGAAATGCATGTGACAGATTTGATTAATTCTTGCATGTTC
>JAWVWS010000690.1:0-55369 GCA_033807775.1 Saussurea involucrata
AGCAGTGTGTGGAGTGTGGTGATTAATGTGTGGAGAATAACAGTAGTGGAAAGTCTTAACCTTGTCATAATGGCAATGGTTTAGTGTGTGGTACAAGATTGTTCTTGTGTGATTGATAACCCTATCTTAAAAGGGTGTTGTTTTTATGTGTGGGATAAGTGCCCGAGTGAAGTAGAATCTTTAGGGTTCTTAAGGAAAATATTAGTTGGAGGTGAGCCCCTAATCCCTGATGAGTCTTTATTCTAGGGGTTTCCGATGTCGGTAAATTGAGATCTTGAGAGTTTCAACTCTAGGATCGGATGATAGAGATGTGTTTCCTTACTCTCTAGATTAGTGGAAGAGTGACAAGGTGGTCGAGAAATGATAGATGTATGGATGGGTAACACTAATGTTGGTTAACCTATGTGAGATCGAGGTGAAGCTGTAAATTTTACAAATTAGTAGACAGGTGGTAACTGTGAGGATTGAACCTCTAGTGCGTGGGGGTGGTGTGGATAAGTTGGTGGTCACTTATACTTAGTGAGCAGGAGAGGCCTGGTGGTCATGTGTGCGGTGAGGTCAAGCGGTGGATTAGTGTCGATATGGAATGAGCATAAGTGGAAGTCGTTGCTCGGAATTCGCTTATAAGTTGTTCAGATGTGATAAAATTATGTGTGGGGACGTAGGGATGATTATGTGGCATGTGGTAACGTTATCCGAGGGTAAAAGAATGGAGTGGCAAATGGTGACTAGCTAAGGAGGAAATTGTATGTTCTCGGGTTGGCTAGTTTATGATATTCGTAGTAGATACGAAATCTTTGAGAATGTTGAGCCAATTCGGAGGTGTAAAGGAAATGTAAAGGAGTGGATTAATGTCGGTTGAGAAGTGAGGAGTGTGTGGCCGTTTCAAGCATTGAGTATTGTTTTGGTTTGACTTAGTGGAAATTCTCGTTTGAAGCGTGGTAGAAGTGTTGGTTAGGAATAGCACCCGTTGAAATTTCGTGTTTAGAGTGGTCAATGTTGGATGGGGAACGTTCCATTCTAGCTGGATGTAATTGGGACGGTAGGTTGGATGGAGTGAGAAAATGGGAAGGAGAAAGCGTGGCATGTGTTATGGAAAGTGGGGAGCAATGTTTTTCAGAACGTCGCCGATGGGTGCATGAACTCCTAGTGGGAGTGTGAGAAAGAGGACTGGTGTGTAAGTGTTTAGTATAAGTGTTGAGGAAAGCTAGCTTGTGTGAGTTGTCACAAGTGTAAATATTCTAGTGAGCCGTTCATTGGAGACGTGTTATATTGTTTGAGAAGGAAGTAGAAGAAGGTAGACGAATGTAGTGCTCTGGGTGAAAGACCGTTGGTTTGGTATGGTAGTAGTAGAGGGTGATATTGTGATGAAAGCGTGTGATTGATTGTTATCCTTGGAATGTGGACAGTATAATTAATGTGAGAAAGTGCTATCTGCCTAAGACGTATTTTGTGTAGGGAGATGATAGTAGAATTGTTCGAAGATGGAATTCCGGGGACGAAATTCTTTTGAGGGGTGGATGTTGTAATAACCGAGTTTTTTGTTAGTCAATAATTAGGGAATCTTGGAAGAAATTCGAAATTTAAGAGAGTTATGTGGTCCAAATGTAAAGAATTGAAAGTTTGGTGTTTATTGAGGAAAGTATATAAAGAATGAGAAACCCTAATTTGCTCAATTTTCTAGCTTTTTCTAGTGTGTGTGAGTGTGTGCGGCTAAGAGGGGGAGCAAGAGGAGATTTGTAGCATTTGAAGAAGAGAATATAGTGTGGCAGCTGAACATTTGATTTATCAGTAGAAGCTGCAGGTAACTATTAACCCTTCCTCTTATTTTGTTTTGGTGAAATGTTTGGGTTGTGAGGAGAAACTAGGGTTCATGAAGTTTCTTATGATTTCCTCATTTAACTGTTAAAAGGGTTTAGGAATGGGTTGTTGTGCTAATCATCGACCCATATTTGTAAATCTAGAAGTGTTGGGAGGATTAGGGCAAGAGGGGTATAAATTCCTGCGTTTTTGGTGTTTTACGTCTCGTCCGGAAACCTTCAATTCAGGATGATGTCCGGAAGTTTTGGTAGTGTCCGGATGAAGTGTAGTGTCCGGATGAAGGGTAGTGTCCGAGTGAGTCTGTTGTCCGGGTAGAAAACGTCCGGATAGCTTTGGGTCCGGATAGTCTTGGGTGTCCGGATAGCTTTGGGTCCGGATAGTTTTGGGGTCCGGATAGCTTTGGGTCCGGATAGTTTTGGGTGTCCGGATAGCTTTGGGTCCGGGTAGTTTTGGTTGTCCGGATAAAGTTCCGGAGAGTAGCTGTGTGACACTGTAGGGCAGTCTGCTAGTCTGAGGTGTTACCCGTGTGAGTGTGTAGTTCGATCAAGTAACTTATCGCAGTAGTGTGTATCCTTATAGGTGCAGTTGAAGGAAGAATCCAGCTAGTAAGAGGATTAAACTGGACGACAGGTGAGTCTTTCTGAACCTAAATTTTATACAAGTGTGTGGTTGACAACTATTGTCTAATGGTGGGTTTTCCAAATGCTTTTATTACAAACTGAAGGTTTAGTGTGTGGCATGGTTATTATTTAACTGTGTGCTTTTCAATTATTTTTATGGCAAAACGATGACAAGTGTGTGGTGTGGATTTTTATCGAACAGTGTGTTATACAACTGCTGCTGTTTCAAGCGATGATTAATTGTGTGACAGTATGTGTTTCGAATGAAAAAACAGTGTGTTTGAAGATTATTATGTAACAGTGTGCGTTTCAACTGCTTTTATTTCAAGACAAGGTATGAATGTGCGATTCATAAGTGTGGCTTATATGTGTGATTTAAATGTGTGTGACCATGCTCTGGCTTTTGTGTGACATGGGCGGTGTGTGCCCGATTACGCCGTCACGGTGTGTGTGACATGGGCGGTGTGTGCCCGATTACGCTGTCACGGTGTGTGTGACATGGGCGATGTGTGCCCGATTACGCTGTCACGGTGTGTGTGACATGGGCGGTGTGTGCCCGATTACGCTGTCACGGTGTGTGTGGCATAGGCGGTGTGTGCCCGATTACGCTGTCACAGTGTGGGTGACATGGGCGGTGTGTGCCCGATAGCGCTGTCACGGTGTGTGTGACTTTAGCGCATGCCAGTAGCATGTGTCAATGTGTGCATATCAACTTTGTGTGCTAGTTATGATTTATACAATGCTTTCATAACTGATTTTATAAACTGGAATATTTTGGTGTGACTTGGTGTGGAGGGAACTCACTAGACCTCATGGTCTAACCCTCGCTTTTCAAAACTAAAACCTTTTTTCAGGTAAGCAGTAGTCGAGGGCATGTTTAGAGTTTTGGCAAGACGTGGATCGGAGCTTGCGCTAGAAGGAATTAGAAGAACCTCCTTTGAAATGTTTAGTTAGATTTTCTCAGCTGTATTTAGGGTTATTTCCGCGAACCCTGTATTGTAGTGGGACCATGTTGAGCCGTTTTTGGCGTTATGAACTAAAGAGGTAGCTTCTAGCTTGTATGTTAATTTTTTGGGTTGTTACAAATAATTACATTATTTTTCAAAAAAAAATATTAAGAAAACCGTCGGTAATCCGTCGCTAATTACCGATGGATTACCGACGGCCACTTTAATATTATAATTTTTATTAAATATTCCGTCGGTAATCCGTCGATAAATAATTACATTATTTTTTAAAAAAATATTAAGAAAACCGTCGGTAATCCGTCGCTAATTACCGACGGATTACCGACAGATTTCCGACGGCCACTTTAATATTTTAATTTTTATTTAGTTTTATTAAATATTCCGTCGGTAATCCGTCGGTAAATAATTACATTATTTTTTTTAAAAATATATTAAATAAACCGTCGGTGTATATATGTATGAATGTTTGTATGTATATACATGTATGTGTGTATGTCTATGTTGATGATAGTATATGTATATGTATATGATAGTATATGTACACGTATGTACATACACTACACCAAATGTTGTCTTAGACAACAAATGCTAATTGCCTGTGTTGCTTAAGATAAGCTTAGCCAACAAAGACTAATATATGTTGCCTAAGCTTTCTCTTAGGCAAAGTGTGGTTCTATGTTGCCTAAGTGTCACCTTAGGCAACATATAAATGATTATATGTTGGTAAATAATAACATTATTATTTTTTTTAAAAAATATTAAGAAAACCGTCGGTAATCCATCGCTAATTACCGACGGATTACAGACGGCCACTTTAATATTTTAATATTTATTTATTTTTATTAAATATTCCGTCGGTAAATAATTACATTGTTTTTCAAAAAAAAATTATTAAAAAAACCGTCGGTAATCCGTCGCTAATTACCGACGGATTACCGACGGCCACTTTAATATTATAATTTTTATTAAATATTCCGTCGGTAATCCGTCGGTAAATAATTACATTATTTTTTAAAAAAATATTAAGAAAACCGTCGGTAATCCGTCGCTAATTACCGACGGATTACCGACGGCCACTTTAATATTTTAATTTTTATTTTATTTTATTAAATATTCCGTCGGTAATCTGTCGGTAAATAATTACATTATTTTTTTTAAAAAAAACATTAAATAAACTGTCGGTGTATATATGAATGAATGTTTGTATATATATACATGTATGTGTGTATGTTTATGTTGATGATAGTATGTGTGTATGTATATGTATATGATAGTATATGTACACGTATGTATATACACTACACCAAATGTTGTCTTAGACAACAAAGGCTAATTGCCTATGTTGCTTAAGATAAGCTTAGGCAACAAAGATTAATATATGTTGCCTAAGTTTTCTCTTTGGCAAAGTGTGGTTCTATGTTGCCTAAGTGTCACCTTAGGCAACATATAAATGATTATATGTTGGTATATAATTACATTATTTTTTTAAAAAAAATATTAAGAAAACCGTCGCTAATTATCGACGGATTACCGACAGATTTCCGACGGCCACTTTCATATTTTAATTTTTATTTATTTTTATTAAATATTCCGTCGATAATCCGTCGGTAAATAATTATATTATTTTTAAAAAAATATATCTTAAATAAACCGTCGGTGTATATATGTATGAATGTTTGTATGTATATACATGTATGTGTGTATGTCTATGTTGATGATAGTATA
This sequence comes from Saussurea involucrata, assembly GCA_033807775.1. Classification (NCBI taxonomy): domain Eukaryota; kingdom Viridiplantae; phylum Streptophyta; class Magnoliopsida; order Asterales; family Asteraceae; genus Saussurea; species Saussurea involucrata. Next base: position 5,135 of record JAWVWS010000690.1, read on the forward strand.
TGTGTGTATGTATATGTATATGATAGTATATGTACACGTATGTATATACACTACACCAAATGTTATCTTAGACAACTAAGGCTAATTGCCTATGTTGCTTAAGATAAGGTTGGGCAACAAAGACTAATATATGTTGCCTAATTTTTCGCTTAGGTAAAGTGTGGTTCTATGTTTCCTAAGTGTCACCTTAGGCAACATACAAATGATTATATGTTGGTAAATAATTATATTATTTTTTTTAAAAAAATATTAAGAAAACCGTCGGTAATCCGTCGCTAATTACCGACGGATTACTGACGGCCACTTTAATATTTTAATATTTATTTATTTTTATTAAATATTCCGTCGGTAAATAATTACATTGTTTTTCAAAAAAAAAATATTAAGAAAACCGTCGGTAATCCGTCGCTAATTACCGACGGATTACCGACAGATTTCCGACGGCCACTTTAATATTTTAATTTTTATTTATTTTTATTAAATATTCCGTCGGTAATCCGTCGGTAAATAATTACATTATTTTTTTTAAAAATATATTAAATAAACCGTCGGTGTATATATGTATGAATGTTTGTATGTATATATACATGTATGTGTGTATGTCTATGTTGATGATAGTATATGTGTGTATGTATATATGTATATGATAGTATATGTACACGTATGTATATACACTACACCAAATGTTGTCTTAGACAACAAAGGCTAATTGCCTATGTTGCTTAAGATAAGCTTAGGCAACAAAGACTAATATATGTTGCCTAAGTTTTCTCTTAGGCAAAGTGTGGTTCTATGTTGCCTATATGTCACCTTAGGTAACATATAAATGATTATATGTTGGTAAAAAATTACATTATTTTTTTAAAAAAAAAATTAAGAAAACCGTCGGTAATCCGTCGCTAATTACCGACGGATTACCGACAGATTTCCGACGACCCCTTTAATATTTTAATTTTTATTTATTTTAATTAAATATTCCGTCGGTAATCCGTCGGTAAATAATTACATTATTTTTTTTAAAAATATATTAAATAAACCGTCGGTGTATATATGTATGAATGTTTGTATGTATATACATGTATGTGTGTATGTCTATGTTGATGATAGTATATGTGTGTATGTATATGTATATGATAGTATATGTACACGTATGTATATACACTACACCAAATCAAAGGCTAATTGCCTATGTTGCTTAAGATAAGCTTAGGCAACAAAGACTAATATATGTTGCCTAAGTTTTCTCTTTGGCAAAGTGTGGTTCTATGTTGCCTAAATGTCACCTTAGGCAACATATAAATGATTATATGTTGGTAAATAATTACATTATTTTTTTAAAAAAAATATTAAGAAACCGTTGGTATTCCGTCGCTAATTACCGACAGATTTCCGACGGCCACTTTAATATTTTAATTTTTATTTATTTTTATTAAATATTCCATCGGTAATCCGTCGGTAAATAATTACATTATTTTTTTTAAAAATATATTAAATAAACAGTCGGTGTATATATGTATGAATGTTTATATGTATATACATGTATGTGTGTATGTCTATGTTGATGATAGTATATGTGTGTATGTATATGTATATGATAGTATATGTACACGTATGTATATACACTACACCAATTGTTGTCTTAGACAACAAAGGCTAATTGCCTATGTTGCTTAAGATAAGTTTAGGCAACAAAGACTAATATATGTTGCCTAAGTTTTCTCTTAGGCAAAGTGTGGTTCTATGTTGCCTAAGTGTCACCTTAGGCAACATATAAATGATTATATGTTGGTAAATAATTACATTATTTTTTTATAAAAAAATATTAAGAAAACCGTCGGTAATCCGTCGCTAATTATCGACGGATTACCGACAGATTTCCGACGGCCACTTTCATATTTTAATTTTTATTTATTTTTATTAAATATTCCGTCTGTAATCCGTAGGTAAATAATTACATTATTTTTAAAAAAATATATCTTAAATAAACCGTCGATGTATATATGTATGAATGTATGTATGTATATACATGTATGTGTGTATGTCTATGTTGATGATAGTATACGTGTGTATGTATATGTATATGATCGTATATGTACACGTATGTATATACACTACACCAAATGTTATCTTAGACAACTAAGGCTAATTGCCTATGTTGCTTAAGATATGGTTGGGCAACAAAGACTAATATATGTTGCCTAATTTTTCGCTTAGGCAAAGTGTGGTTCTATGTTGCCTAAGTGTCACCTTAGGCAACATACAAATGATTATATGTTGGTAAATAATTATATTATTTTTTTTTAAAAAAAATATTAAGAAAACCGTCGGTAATCCTACCGACGGATTACTGACGGCCATTTTAATATTTTAATTTTTATTTATTTTTATTAAATATTCCGCCGGTAAATAATTACATTGTTTTTTAAAAAAAAATATTAAGAAAACCGTCGGTAATCCGTCGCTAATTACCGACGGATTACCGACAGATTTCCAACGGCCACTTTAATATTTTAATTTTTATTTATTTTTATTAAATATTCCGTCGGTAATCCGTCGGTAATCCGTCGGTAAATAATTACATTATTTTTTTAAAAAAATATATTAAATAAACCGTCGGTGTATATATGTATGAATGTTTGTATGTATATACATGTATGTGTGTATGTCTATGTTGATGATAGTATATGTGTGTATGTATATGTATGTGATAGTATATGTACACGTATGTATATACACTACACAAAATGTTGTCTTAGACAACAAAGGCTAATTGCCTATGTAGCTTAAGATAAGCTTAGGCAACAAAGACTAATATATGTTGCCTAAGTTTTCTCTTAGGCAAAGTGTGGTTCTATGTTGCCTAAGTGTCACTTTAGGCAACATATAAATGATTATATGTTGGTAAATAATTACATTATTTTTTTTTTAAAAATATTAGGAAAACCGTCGGTAATCCGTCGCTAATTACTAACGGATTACAGACGGCCACTTTAATATTTTAATATTTATTTATTTTTATTAAATATTGCGTCGGTAATCCGTTGGTAAATAATTACAGTGTTTTTCAAAAAAAAATATTAAGAAAACCGTCGGTAATCCGTTGCTAATTACCGACGGATTACCGTCGGCCACTTTAATATTATAATTTTTATCAAATATTCCGTCGGCAATCCGTCGGTAAATAATTACATTATTTTTTAAAAAAAATATTAAGAAAACCGTCGGTAATTCGTCGCTTATTACCGACGGATTACCGAAGGCCACTTTAATATTTTAATTTATTATTATTAAATTATCCGTCGGTAATTTTCGGTAAATAATTACATTATTTTTTTAAAAATATATATTAAATAAACCGTCGCTGTATATATGTATGAATGTTTGTATGTATATACATGTATGTGTGTATGTCTATGTTGATGATTGTATATGTGTGTATGTATATGTATATGATAATATATGTACACGTATGTATATACACTACACCAAATGTTGTCTTAGACAACAAAAGCTAATTGCCTATGTTGCTTAAGATAAGCTTAGGCAACAAAGACTAATATATGTTCCCTAAGTTTTCTCTTAGGCAAAGTGTGGTTCTATGTTGCCTAAGTGTCACCTTAGGCAACATATAAATGATTATATGATGGTAAATAATTACATTATTTTTTTTAAAAAAAAATATTAAGAAAACCGTCTGTAATCCGTCGCTAATTACCGACGGATTACAGACGGCCACTTTAATATTTTAATATTTATTTATTTTTATTAAATATTCCGTCGGTAATCCGTCGGTAAATAATTACATTGTTTTTCAAAAAAAAATATTAAGAAAACCGTCGGTAATCCGTTGCTAATTACTGACGGAGTACCGACGGCCACTTTAAAATTATAATTTTTTTAAATATTCCGTCGGTAAATAATTACATTAGTTTTTTTAAAAAAATAATAAGAAAACCGTCGGTAATCCGTCGCTTATTACCGACGGATTATCGACGGCCACTTTAATATTTTAATTTTAATTTATTATTATTAAATATGTCGTCGGTAAATAATTACATTATTTTTTTTAAAAATATATTAAATAAATCATCGCTGTATATATGTATGAATGTTTGTATGTATATACATGTATGTGTGTATGTCTATGTTGATGATAGTATATGTGTGTATGTATATGTATATGATAGTATATGTACACGTATGTATATTCACTACACCAAATGTTGTCTTAGACAACAAACGCTAATTGCCTATATTGCTTAAGATAAGCTTAGGCAACAAAGACTAATATATGTTGCCTAAGTTTTCTCTTAGGCAAAGTGTGGTTCTATGTTGCCTATATGTCACCTTAGGTAACATATAAATGATTATATGTTGGTAAAAAATTACATTATTTTTTTTAAAAAAAAAATTAAGAAAACCGTCGGTAATCCGTCGCTAATTACCGACGGATTACCGACAGATTTCCGACGACCCCTTTAATATTTTAATTTTTATTTATTTTTATTAAATATTCCGTCGGTAAATAATTACATTATTTTTTTTTTTAAAATATATTAAATAAACCGTCGGTGTATATATGTATGAATGTTTGTATGTATATACATGTATGTGTGTATGTCTATGTTGATGATAGTATATGTGTGTATGTATATGTATATGATAGTATATGTACACGTATGTATATACACTACACCAAATCAAAGGCTAATTGCCTATGTTGCTTAAGATAAGCTTAGGCAACAAAGACTAATATATGTTGCCTAAGTTTTCTCTTTGGCAAAGTGTGGTTCTATGTTGCCTAAATGTCACCTTAGGCAACATATAAATGATTATATGTTGGTAAATAATTACATTATTTTTTTTAAAAAAAATATTAAGAAACCGTCGGTAATCCGTCGCTAATTACCGACAGATTTCCGACGGCCACTTTAATATTTTAATTTTTATTTATTTTTATTAAATATTCCATCGGTAATCCGTCGGTAAATAATTACATTATTTTTTTTAAAAATATATTAAATAAACAGTCGGTGTATATATGTATGAATGTTTGTATGTATATACATGTATGTGTGTATGTCTATGTTGATGATAGTATATGTGTGTATGTATATGTATATGATAGTATATGTACACGTATGTATATACACTACACCAATTGTTGTCTTAGACAACAAAGGCTAATTGCCTATGTTGCTTAAGATAAGTTTAGGCAACAAAGACTAATATATGTTGCCTAAGTTTTCTCTTAGGCAAAGTGTGGTTCTATGTTGCCTAAGTGTCACCTTAGGCAACATATAAATGATTATATGTTGGTAAATAATTACATTATTTTTTTAAAAAAATATTAGGAAAACCGTCGGTAATCCGTCGCTAATTACTAACGGATTACAGACGGCCACTTTAATATTTTAATATTTATTTATTTTTATTAAATATTGCGTCGGTAATCCGTTGGTAAATAATTACAGTGTTTTTCAAAAAAAAAATATTAAGAAAACCGTCGGTAATCCGTTGCTAATTACCGACGGATTACCGTCGGCCACTTTAATATTATAATTTTTATCAAATATTCCGTCGGCAATCCGTCGGTAAATAATTACATTATTTTTTTAAAAAAATATTAAGAAAACCGTCGGTAATTCGTCGCTTATTACCGACGGATTACCGAAGGCCACTTTAATATTTTAATTTATTATTATTAAATATTCCGTCGGTAATTTTCGGTAAATAATTACATTATTTTTTTAAAAATATATATTAAATAAACCGTCGCTGTATATATGTATGAATGTTTGTATGTATATACATGTATGTGTGTATGTCTATGTTGATGATTGTATATGTGTGTATGTATATGTATATGATAGTATATGTACACGTATGTATATACACTACACCAAATGTTGTCTTAGACAACAAAAGCTAATTGCCTATGTTGCTTAAGATAAGCTTAGGCAACAAAGACTAATATATGTTCCCTAAGTTTTCTCTTAGGCAAAGTGTGGTTCTATGTTGCCTAAGTGTCACCTTAGGCAACATATAAATGATTATATGATGGTAAATAATTACATTATTTTTTTTAAAAAAAAATATTAAGAAAACCGTCTGTAATCCGTCGCTAATTACCGACGGATTACAGACGGCCACTTTAATATTTTAATATTTATTTATTTTTATTAAATATTCCGTCGGTAATCCGTCGGTAAATAATTACATTGTTTTTCAAAAAAAAAATATTAAGAAAACCGTCGGTAATCCGTTGCTAATTACTGACGGAGTACCGACGGCCACTTTAAAATTATAATTTTTTTAAATATTCCGTCAGTAAATAATTACATTATTTTTTTAAAAAAATAATAAGAAAACCGTCGGTAATCCGTCGCTTATTACCGACGGATTATCGACGGCCACTTTAATATTTTAATTTTAATTTATTATTATTAAATATGTCGTCGGTAAATAATTACATTATTTTTTTTAAAAATATATTAAATAAATCATCGCTGTATATATGTATGAATGTTTGTATGTATATACATGTATGTGTGTATGTCTATGTTGATGATAGTATATGTGTGTATGTATATGTATATGATAGTATATGTACACGTATGTATATTCACTACACCAAATGTTGTCTTAGACAACAAACGCTAATTGCCTATATTGCTTAAGATAAGCTTAGGCAACAAAGACTAATATATGTTGCCTAAGTTTTCTCTTAGGCAAAGTGTGGTTCTATGTTGCCTATATGTCACCTTAGGTAACATATAAATGATTATATGTTGGTAAAAAATTACATTATTTTTTTAAAAAAAAAAACTAAGAAAACCGTCGGTAATCCGTCGCTAATTACCGACGGATTACCGACAGATTTCCGACGACCCCTTTAATATTTTAATTTTTATTTATTTTTATTAAATATTCCGTCGGTAAATAATTACATTATTTTTTTTTAAAAATATATTAAATAAACCGTCGGTGTATATATGTATGAATGTTTGTATGTATATACATGTATGTGTGTATGTCTATGTTGATGATAGTATATATGTGTATGTATATGTATATGATAGTATATGTACACGTATGTATATACACTACACCAAATCAAAGGCTAATTGCCTATGTTGCTTAAGATAAGCTTAGGCAACAAAGACTAATATATGTTGCCTAAGTTTTCTCTTTGGCAAAGTGTGGTTCTATGTTGCCTAAATGTCACCTTAGGCAACATATAAATGATTATATGTTGGTAAATAATTAAATTATTTTTTTTAAAAAAAATATTAAGAAACCGTCGGTAATCCGTCGCTAATTACCGACAGATTTCCGACGGCCACTTTAATATTTTAATTTATATTTATTTTTATTAAATATTCCATCGGTAATCCGTCGGTAAATAATTACATTATTTTTTTTAAAAATATATTAAATAAACAGTCGGTGTATATATGTATGAATGTTTGTATGTATATACATGTATGTGTGTATGTCTATGTTGATGATAGTATATGTGTGTATGTATATGTATATGATAGTATATGTACACGTATGTATATACACTACACCAATTGTTGTCTTAGACAACAAAGGCTAATTGCCTATGTTGCTTAAGATAAGTTTAGGCAACAAAGACTAATATATGTTGCCTAAGTTTTCTCTTAGGCAAAGTGTGGTTCTATGTTGCCTAAGTGTCACCTTAGGCAACATATAAATGATTATATGTTGGTAAATAATTACATTATTTTTTTTATAAAAAAATATTAAGAAAACCGTCGGTAATCCGTCGCTAATTATCGACGGATTACCGACAGATTTTCGACGGCCACTTTCATATTTTAATTTTTATTTATTTTTATTAAATATTCCGTCTGTAATCCGTAGGTAAATAATTACATTATTTTTAAAAAAAATATATCTTTAATAAACCGTCGGTGTATATATGTATGAATGTATGTATGTATATACATGTATGTGTGTATGTCTATGTTGATGATAGTATACGTGTGTATGTATATGTATATGATCGTATATGTACACGTATGTATACACACTACACCAAATGTTATCTTAGACAACTAAGGCTAATTGCCTATGTTGCTTAAGATATGGTTGGGCAACAAAGACTAATATATGTTGCCTAATTTTTCGCTTAGGCAAAGTGTGGTTCTATGTTGCCTAAGTGTCACCTTAGGCAACATACAAATGATTATATGTTGGTAAATAATTATATTTTTTTTTTAAAAAAAATATTAAGAAAACCGTCGGTAATCCGTCGCTAATTACCGACGGATTACTGACGGCCACTTTAATATTTTAATATTTATTTATTTTTATTAAATATTCCGCCGGTAAATAATTACATTGTTTTTCAAAAAAAAATATTAAGAAAACCGTCGGTAATCCGTCGCTAATTACCGACGGATTACCGACAGATTTCCGACGGCCACTTTAATATTTTAATTTTTATTTATTTTTATTAAATATTCCGTCGGTAATCCGTCGGTAAATAATTACATAATTTTTTTAAAAAAATATATTAAATAAACCGTCGGTGTATATATGTATGAATGTTTGTATGTATGTATATACATGTATGTGTGTATGTCTATGTTGATGATAGTATATGTGTGTATGTATATGTATATGATAGTATATGTACACGTATGTATATACACTACACCAAATGTTGTCTTAGACAACAAAAGCTAATTGTCTATGTAGCTTAAGATAAGCTTAGGCAACAAAGACTAATATATGTTGCCTAAGTTTTCTCTTAGGCAAAGTGTGGTTCTATGTTGCCTAAGTGTCACTTTAGGCAACATATAAATCATTATATGTTGGTAAATAATTACATTATTTTTTTTAAAAAAATATTAGGAAAACCGTCGGTAATCCGTCGCTAATTACTAACGGATTACAGACGGCCACTTTAATATTTTAATATTTATGTATTTTTATTAAATATTGCGTCGGTAATCCGTCGGTAAATAATTACAGTGTTTTTCAAAAAAAAAATATTAAGAAAACCGTCGGTAATCCGTTGCTAATTACCGACGGGTTACCGTCGGCCACTTTAATATTATAATTTTTATTAAATATTCCGTCGGCAATCCGTCGGTAAATAATTACATTATTTTTTAAAAAAAATATTAAGAAAACCGTCGGTAATTCGTCGCTTATTACCGACGGATTACCGAAGGCCACTTTAATATTTTAATTTATTATTATTAAATATTCTGTCGGTAATTTTCGGTAAATAATTACATTATTTTTTTAAAAATATATATTAAATAAACCGTCGCTGTATATATGTATGAATGTTTGTATGTATATACATGTATGTGTGTATGTCTATGTTGATGATTGTATATGTATATGATAGTATATGTACACGTATGTATATACACTACACCAAATGTTGTCTTAGACAACAAAAGCTAATTGCCTATGTTGCTTAAGATAAGCTTAGGCAACAAAGACTAATATATGTTCCCTAAGTTTTCTCTTAGGCAAAGTATGGTTCTATGTTGCCTAAGTGTCACCTTAGGCAACATATAAATGATTATATGTTGGTAAATAATTACATTATTTTTTTAAAAAAAATATTAAGAAAACCGTCGGTAATCCGTCGCTAATTACCGACGGATTACAGACGACCACTTTAATATTTTTATATTTATTTATTTTTATTAAATATTCCGTCGGTAATCCGTAGCTAAATAATTACATTGTTTTTCAAAAAAAAAATATTAAGAAAACCGTCGGTAATCCGTTGCTAATTACTGACGGAGTACCGACGACCACTTTAATATTATAATTTTTTTAAATATTCCGTCGGCAATCCGTCGGTAAATAATTACATTATTTTTTTAAAAAAATAATAAGAAAACCGTCGGTAATCCGTCGCTTATTACCGACGGATTACCGACGGCCACTTTAATATTTTAATTTTAATTTATTATTATTAAATATGCCGTCGGTAAATAATTACATTATTTTTTTTAAAAATATATTAAATAAATCGTCGCTGTATATATGTATGAATGTTTGTATGTATATACATGTATGTGTGTATGTCTATGTTGATGATAGTATATGTGTGTATGTATATGTATATGATAGTATATGTACACGTATGTATATTCACTACACCAAATGTTGTCTTAGACAACAAACGCTAATTGCCTATATTGCTTAAGATAAGCTTAGGCAACAAAGACTAATATATGTTGCCTAAGTTTTCTCTTAGGCAAAGTGTGGTTCTATGTACCTAAATGTCACCTTAGGTAACATATAAATGATTATATGTTGGTAAAAAATTACATTATTTTTAAAAAAAAATTAAGAAAACCATCGGTAATCCGTCGCTAATTACCGACGGATTACCGACAGATTTCCGACGACCACTTTAATATTTTAATTTTTATTTATTTTTATTAAATATTCCGTCGGTAATCCGTCGGTAAATAATTACATTTTTTTAAATATATTAAATAAACCGTCAGTGTATATATGTATGAATGTTTGTATGTATATACATGTATGTGTGTATGTCTATGTTGATGATAGTATATGTGTGTATGTATATGTATATGATAGTATATGTACACGTATGTATATACACTACACCAAATGTTGTCTTAGACAACAAAGGCTAATTGCCTATGTAGCTTAAGATAAGCTTAGGCAACAAATACTAATATATGTTGCCTAAGTTTTCTCTTAGGCAAAGTGTGGTTCTATGTTGCCTAAGTGTTACTTTAGGCAACATATAAATGATTATATGTTGGTAAATAATTACATTATTTTAAAAAAAAATATTAGGAAAACCGTCGGTAATCCGTCGCTAATTACTAACGGATTACAGACGGCCACTTTAATATTTTAATATTTATTTATTTTTATTAAATATTGCGTCGGTAATCCGTCGGTAAATAATTACAGTGTTTTTCAAAAAAAAATATTTAGAAAACCGTCGGTAATCCGTTGCTAATTACCGACGGATTACCGTCGGCCACTTTAATATTATAATTTTTATTAAATATTCGGTCGGCAATCCGTCGGTAAATAATTACATTATTTTTTAAAAAAAATATTAAGAAAACCGTCGGTAATTCGTCGCTTATTACCGACGGATTACCGAAGGCCACTTTAATATTTTAATTTATTATTATTAAATATTCTGTCGGTAATTTTCGGTAAATAATTACATTATTTTTTTAAAAATATATATTAACTAAACCGTCGCTGTATATATGTATGAATGTTTGTATGTATATACATGTATGTGTGTATGTCTATGTTGATGATTGTATATGTGTGTATGTATATGTATATGATAGTATATGTACACGTATGTATATACACTACACCAAATGTTGTCTTAGACAACAAAAGCTAATTGCCTATGTTGCTTAAGATAAGCTTAGGCAACAAAGACTAATATATGTTCCCTAAGTTTTCTCTTAGGCAAAGTGTGGTTCTATGTTGCCTAAGTGTCACCTTAGGCAACATATAAATGATTATATGTTGGTAAATAATTACATTATTTTTTTAAAAAAAAAATATTAAGAAAACCGTCGGTAATCCGTCGCTAATTACCGACGGATTACAGACGGCCACTTTAATATTTTAATATTTATTTATTTTTATTAAATATTCAGTCGGTAATCCGTAGGTAAATAATTACATTGTTTTTCAAAAAAAATATTAAGAAAACCGTCGGTAATCCGTTGCTAATTACTGACGGAGTACCGACGGCCACTTTAATATTATAATTTTTTTAAATATTCCGTCGGCAATCCGTCGGTAAATAATTACATTATTTTTTAAAAAAAATAATAAGAAAACCGTCGGTAATCCGTCGCTTATTACCGACGGATTACCGACGGCCACTTTAATATTTTAATTTTAATTTATTATTATTAAATATGCCGTCGGTAAATAATTACATTATTTTTTTTAAAAAATATATTAAATAAATCGTCGCTGTATATATGTATGAATGTTTGTATGTATATACATGTATGTGTGTATGTCTATGTTGATGATAGTATATGTGTGTATGTATATGTATATGATAGTATATGTACACGTATGTATATTCACTACACCAAATGTTGTCTTAGACAACAAACGCTAATTGCCTATATTGCTTAAGATAAGCTTAGGCAACAAAGACTAATATATGTTGCCTAAGTTTTCTCTTAGGCAAAGTGTGGTTCTATGTTGCCTAAATGTCACCTTAGGTAACATATAAATGATTATATGTTGGTAAAAAATTACATTATTTTTAAAAAAAATTAAGAAAACCGTCGGTAATCCGTCGCTAATTACCGACGGATTACCGACATATTTCCGACGACCACTTTAATATTTTAATTTTTATTTATTTTTATTAAATATTCCGTCGGTAAATAATTACATTATTTTTTTTAAAATATATTAAATAAACCGTCGGTGTATATATGTATGAATGTTTCTATGTATATACATGTATGTGTGTATGTCTATGTTGATGATAGTATATGTGTGTATGTATATGTATATGATAGTATATGTACACGTATGTATATACACTACACCAAATCAAAGGCTAATTGCCTATGTTGCTTAAGATAAGCTTAGGCAACAAAGACTAATATATGTTGCCTAAGTTTTCTCTTTGGCAAAGTGTGGTTCTATGTTGCCCAAATGTCACCTTAGGCAACATATAAATGATTATATGTTGGTAAATAATTACATTATTTTTTTTTAAAAAATATTAAGAAACCGTCGGTAATCCGTCGCTAATTACCGACAGATTTCCGACGGCCACTTTAATATTTTAATTTTAATTTATTTTTATTAAATATTCCATCGGTAATCCGTCGGTAAATAATTACATTATTTTTTTTAAAAATATATTAAATAAACAGTCGGTGTATATATGTATGAATGTTTGTATGTATATACATGTATGTGTGTATGTATATTTATATGATAGTATATGTACACGTATGTATATACACTACACCAATTGTTGTCTTAGACAACAAAGGCTAATTGCCTATGTTGCTTAAGATAAGTTTAGGCAACAAAGACTAATATATGTTGCCTAAGTTTTCTCTTAGGCAAAATGTGGTTCTATGTTGCCTAAGTGTCACCTTAGGCAACATATAAATGATTATATGTTGGTAAATAATTACATTTATTTTTTTATAAAAAAATATTAAGAAAACCGTCGGTAATCCGTCGCTAATTATCGACGGATTACCGACAGATTTTCGACGGCCACTTTCATATTTTAATTTTTATTTATTTTTATTAAATATTCCGTCTGTAATCCGTAGGTAAATAATTACATTATTTTTAAAAAAAATATATCTTTAATAAACCGTCGGTGTATATATGTATGAATGTATGTATGTATATACATGTATGTGTGTATGTCTATGTTGATGATAGTATACGTGTGTATGTATATGTATATGATCGTATATGTACACGTATATATATACACTACACCAAATGTTATCTTAGACAACTAAGGCTAATTGCCTATGTTGCTTAAGATATGGTTGGGCAACAAAGACTAATATATGTTGCCTAATTTTTCGCTTAGGCAAAGTGTGGTTCTATGTTGCCTAAGTGTCACCTTAGGCAACATACAAATGATTATATGTTGGTAAATAATTATATTTTTTTAAAAAAAAATATTAAGAAAACCGTCGGTAATCCGTCGCTAATTACCGACGGATTACTGACGGCCACTTTAATATTTTAATATTTATTTATTTTTATTAAATATTCCGCCGGTAAATAATTACATTGTTTTTCAAAAAAAAATATTAAGAAAACCGTCGGTAATCCGTCGCTTATTACCGACGGATTACCGACGGCCACTTTAATATTTTAATTTTAATTTATTATTATTAAATATGCCGTCGGTAAATAATTACATTATTTTTTTAAAAAAATATATTAAATAAATCGTCGCTGTATATATGTATGAATGTTTGTATGTATATACATGTATGTGTGTATGTCTATGTTGATGATAGTATATGTGTGTATGTATATGTATATGATAGTATATGTACACGTATGTATATTCACTACACCAAATGTTGTCTTAGACAACAAACGCTAACTGCCTATATTGCTTAAGATAAGCTTAGGCAACAAAGACTAATATATGTTGCCTAAGTTTTCTCTTAGGCAAAGTGTGGTTCTATGTTGCCTAAATGTCACCTTAGGTAACATATAAATGATTATATGTTGGTAAAAAATTACATTATTTTTTTAAAAAAAAAATTAAGAAAACCGTCGGTAATCCGTCGCTAATTACCGACGGATTACCGACAGATTTCCGACGACCCCTTTAATATTTTAATTTTTATTTATTTTAATTAAATATTCCGTCGGTAATCCGTCGGTAAATAATTACATTATTTTTTTTAAAAATATATTAAATAAACCGTCGGTGTATATATGTATGAATGTTTGTATGTATATACATGTATGTGTGTATGTCTATGTTGATGATAGTATATGTGTGTATGTATATGTATATGATAGTATATGTACACGTATGTATATACACTACACCAAATCAAAGGCTAATTGCCTATGTTGCTTAAGATAAGCTTAGGCAACAAAGACTAATATATGTTGCCTAAGTTTTCTCTTTGGCAAAGTGTGGTTCTATGTTGCCTAAATGTCACCTTAGGCAACATATAAATGATTATATGTTGGTAAATAATTACATTATTTTTTTAAAAAAAATATTAAGAAACCGTTGGTATTCCGTCGCTAATTACCGACAGATTTCCGACGGCCACTTTAATATTTTAATTTTTATTTATTTTTATTAAATATTCCATCGGTAATCCGTCGGTAAATAATTACATTATTTTTTTTAAAAATATATTAAATAAACAGTCGGTGTATATATGTATGAATGTTTATATGTATATACATGTATGTGTGTATGTCTATGTTGATGATAGTATATGTGTGTATGTATATGTATATGATAGTATATGTACACGTATGTATATACACTACACCAATTGTTGTCTTAGACAACAAAGGCTAATTGCCTATGTTGCTTAAGATAAGTTTAGGCAACAAAGACTAATATATGTTGCCTAAGTTTTCTCTTAGGCAAAGTGTGGTTCTATGTTGCCTAAGTGTCACCTTAGGCAACATATAAATGATTATATGTTGGTAAATAATTACATTATTTTTTTATAAAAAAATATTAAGAAAACCGTCGGTAATCCGTCGCTAATTATCGACGGATTACCGACAGATTTCCGACGGCCACTTTCATATTTTAATTTTTATTTATTTTTATTAAATATTCCGTCTGTAATCCGTAGGTAAATAATTACATTATTTTTAAAAAAATATATCTTAAATAAACCGTCGATGTATATATGTATGAATGTATGTATGTATATACATGTATGTGTGTATGTCTATGTTGATGATAGTATACGTGTGTATGTATATGTATATGATCGTATATGTACACGTATGTATATACACTACACCAAATGTTATCTTAGACAACTAAGGCTAATTGCCTATGTTGCTTAAGATATGGTTGGGCAACAAAGACTAATATATGTTGCCTAATTTTTCGCTTAGGCAAAGTGTGGTTCTATGTTGCCTAAGTGTCACCTTAGGCAACATACAAATGATTATATGTTGGTAAATAATTATATTATTTTTTTTAAAAAAAAATATTAAGAAAACCGTCGGTAATCCTACCGACGGATTACTGACGGCCATTTTAATATTTTAATTTTTATTTATTTTTATTAAATATTCCGCCGGTAAATAATTACATTGTTTTTCAAAAAAAAATATTAAGAAAACCGTCGGTAATCCGTCGCTAATTACCGACGGATTACCGACAGATTTCCAACGGCCACTTTAATATTTTAATTTTTATTTATTTTTATTAAATATTCCGTCGGTAATCCGTCGGTAATCCGTCGGTAAATAATTACATTATTTTTTTAAAAAAATATATTAAATAAACCGTCGGTGTATATATGTATGAATGTTTGTATGTATATACATGTATGTGTGTATGTCTATGTTGATGATAGTATATGTGTGTATGTATATGTATGTGATAGTATATGTACACGTATGTATATACACTACACAAAATGTTGTCTTAGACAACAAAGGCTAATTGCCTATGTAGCTTAAGATAAGCTTAGGCAACAAAGACTAATATATGTTGCCTAAGTTTTCTCTTAGGCAAAGTGTGGTTCTATGTTGCCTAAGTGTCACTTTAGGCAACATATAAATGATTATATGTTGGTAAATAATTACATTTTTTTTTTTTAAAAATATTAGGAAAACCGTCGGTAATCCGTCGCTAATTACTAACGGATTACAGACGGCCACTTTAATATTTTAATATTTATTTATTTTTATTAAATATTGCGTCGGTAATCCGTTGGTAAATAATTACAGTGTTTTTCAAAAAAAAATATTAAGAAAACCGTCGGTAATCCGTTGCTAATTACCGACGGATTACCGTCGGCCACTTTAATATTATAATTTTTATCAAATATTCCGTCGGCAATCCGTCGGTAAATAATTACATTATTTTTTAAAAAAAATATTAAGAAAACCGTCGGTAATTCGTCGCTTATTACCGACGGATTACCGAAGGCCACTTTAATATTTTAATTTATTATTATTAAATTATCCGTCGGTAATTTTCGGTAAATAATTACATTATTTTTTTAAAAATATATATTAAATAAACCGTCGCTGTATATATGTATGAATGTTTGTATGTATATACATGTATGTGTGTATGTCTATGTTGATGATTGTATATGTGTGTATGTATATGTATATGATAATATATGTACACGTATGTATATACACTACACCAAATGTTGTCTTAGACAACAAAAGCTAATTGCCTATGTTGCTTAAGATAAGCTTAGGCAACAAAGACTAATATATGTTCCCTAAGTTTTCTCTTAGGCAAAGTGTGGTTCTATGTTGCCTAAGTGTCACCTTAGGCAACATATAAATGATTATATGATGGTAAATAATTACATTATTTTTTTTTAAAAAAAATATTAAGAAAACCGTCTGTAATCCGTCGCTAATTACCGACGGATTACAGACGGCCACTTTAATATTTTAATATTTATTTATTTTTATTAAATATTCCGTCGGTAATCCGTCGGTAAATAATTACATTGTTTTTCAAAAAAAAAATATTAAGAAAACCGTCGGTAATCCGTTGCTAATTACTGACGGAGTACCGACGGCCACTTTAAAATTATAATTTTTTTAAATATTCCGTCGGTAAATAATTACATTAGTTTTTTTAAAAAAATAATAAGAAAACCGTCGGTAATCCGTCGCTTATTACCGACGGATTATCGACGGCCACTTTAATATTTTAATTTTAATTTATTATTATTAAATATGTCGTCGGTAAATAATTACATTATTTTTTTTAAAAATATATTAAATAAATCATCGCTGTATATATGTATGAATGTTTGTATGTATATACATGTATGTGTGTATGTCTATGTTGATGATAGTATATGTGTGTATGTATATGTATATGATAGTATATGTACACGTATGTATATTCACTACACCAAATGTTGTCTTAGACAACAAACGCTAATTGCCTATATTGCTTAAGATAAGCTTAGGCAACAAAGACTAATATATGTTGCCTAAGTTTTCTCTTAGGCAAAGTGTGGTTCTATGTTGCCTATATGTCACCTTAGGTAACATATAAATGATTATATGTTGGTAAAAAATTACATTATTTTTTTTTAAAAAAAAATTAAGAAAACCGTCGGTAATCCGTCGCTAATTACCGACGGATTACCGACAGATTTCCGACGACCCCTTTAATATTTTAATTTTTATTTATTTTTATTAAATATTCCGTCGGTAAATAATTACATTATTTTTTTTTTTTAAAATATATTAAATAAACCGTCGGTGTATATATGTATGAATGTTTGTATGTATATACATGTATGTGTGTATGTCTATGTTGATGATAGTATATGTGTGTATGTATATGTATATGATAGTATATGTACACGTATGTATATACACTACACCAAATGTTGTCTTAGACAACAAAGGCTAATTGCCTATATTGCTTAAGATAAGCTTAGGCAACAAAGACTAATATATGTTGCCTAAGTTTTCTCTTAGGCAAAGTGTGGTTCTATGTTGCCTATATGTCACCTTAGGCAACATATAAATGATTATATGTTGGTAAATAATTACATTATTTTTTTTATAAAAAAATATTAAGAAAACCGTCGGTAATCCGTCGCTAATTATCGACGGATTACCGACAGATTTTCGACGGCCACTTTCATATTTTAATTTTTATTTATTTTTATTAAATATTCCATCTGTAATCCGTAGGTAAATAATTACATTATTTTTAAAAAAAATATATCTTTAATAAACCGTCGGTGTATATATGTATGAATGTATGTATGTATATACATGTATGTGTGTATGTCTATGTTGATGATAGTATACGTGTGTATGTATATGTATATTATCGTATATGTACACGTATGTATATACACTACACCAAATGTTATCTTAGACAACTAAGGCTAATTGCCTATGTTGCTTAAGATATGGTTGGGCAACAAAGACTAATATATGTTGCCTAATTTTTCGCTTAGGCAAAGTGTGGTTCTATGTTGCCTAAGTGTCACCTTAGGCAACATACAAATGATTATATGTTGGTAAATAATTATATTTTTTTTAAAAAAAATATTAAGAAAACCGTCGGTAATCCGTCGCTATTTACCGACGGATTACTGACGGCCACTTTAATATTTTAATATTTATTTATTTTTATTAAATATTCCGCCGGTAAATAATTACATTGTTTTTCAAAAAAATATATTAAGAAAACCGTCGGTAATCCGTCGCTAATTACCGACGGATTACCGACAGATTTCCGACGGCAACTTTAATATTTTAATTTTTATTTATTTTTATTAAATATACCGTCGGTAATCCGTCGGTAAATAATTACATAATTTTTTTAAAAAAATATATTAAATAAACCGTCGGTGTATATATGTATGAATGTTTGTATGTATGTATATACATGTATGTGTGTATGTCTATGTTGATGATAGTATATGTGTGTATGTATATGTATATGATAGTATATGTACACGTATGTATATACACTACACCAAATGTTGTCTTAGACAACAAAGGCTAATTGCCTATGTAGCTTAAGATAAGCTTAGGCAACAAAGACTAATATATGTTGCCTAAGTTTTCTCTTAGGCAAAGTGTGGTTCTATGTTGCCTAAGTGTCACTTTAGGCAACATATAAATGATTATATGTTGGTAAATAATTATATTATTTTTTAAAAAAAAAATAAGGAAAACCGTCGGTAATCCGTCGCTAATTACCGACGGATTACAGACGGCCACTTTAATATTTTAATATTTATTTATTTTTATTAAATATTCCGTCGGTAATCCGTCGGTAAATATGTACATTGTTTTTCAAAAAAAAATATTAAGAAAACCGTCGGTAATCCGTTGCTAATTACTGACGGAGTACCGACGGCCACTTTAATATTATAATTTTTTTAAATATTCCGTCGGCAATCCGTCGGTAAATAATTACATTATTTTTTTTAAAAAATAATAAGAAAACCGTCGGTAATCCGTCACTTATTACCGACGGATTACCGACGGCCACTTTAATATTTTAATTTTAATTTATTATTATTAAATATTTCGTCGTTAAATAATTACATTATTTTTTTTAAAAAATATATTAAATAAATCGTCGCTGTATATATGTATGAATGTTTGTATGTATATACATGTATGTGTGTATGTCTATGTTGATGATAGTATATGTATATGATAGTATATGTACATGTATGTATATACACTACACCAAATGTTGTCTTAGACAACAAACGCTAATTGCCTATATTGCTTAAGATAAGCTTAGGCAACAAAGACTAATATATGTTGCCTAAGTTTTCTTTTAGGCAAAGTGTGGTTCTTTGTTGCCTAAATGTCACCTTAGGTAACATATAAATGATTATATGTTGGTAAAAAATTACATTATTTTTAAAAAAAAATTAAGAAAACCGTCGGTAATCCGTCGCTAATTACCGACGGATTACCGACAGATTTCCGACGACCACTTTAATATTTTAATTTTTATTTATTTTTATTAAATATTCCGTCGGTAATCCGTCGGTAATCCGTCGGTAAATAATTACATTATTTTTTTAAAAAATATATTAAATAAACGGTCGGTGTATATATGTATGAATGTTTGTATGTATATACATGTATGTGTGTATGTCTATGTTGATAATAGTATATGTGTGTATGTATATGTATATGATAGTATATGTACACGTATGTATATACACTACACCAAATGTTGTCTTAGACAACAAAGGCTAATTGCCTATGTTTCTTAAGATAAGCTTAGGCAACAAAGACTAATATATGTTGCCTAAGTTTTCTCTTTGGCAAAGTGTGGTTCTATGTTGCCTAAATTTCACCTTAGGCAACATATAAATGATTATATGTTGGTAAATAATTACATTATTTTTTAAAAAAAAATATTAAGAAAACCGTCGGTAATCCGTCGCTAATTACCGACGGATTACCGACAGATTTCCGACGACCACTTTAATATTTTAATATTTATTTATTTTTATTAAATAGTCCATCGGTAATCCGTCGGTAAATAATTACATTATTTTTCAAAAAAAATGTTAAGAAAACCGTCGGTAATCCGTCGCTAATTACCGACGGCCACTTTAATATTATAATTTTTATTTATTTTTATTAAATATTCCGTCGGCAATCCGTCGGTAAATAATTACATTATTTTTTTTAAAAATATTAAGAAAACCGTCTGTAATCCGTCGCTAATTACCGACGGATTACCGACGGCCACTTTAATATTTTATTTTTTATTTTTTATTATTAAATATTTCGTCGGTAATCTGTCGGTAAATAATTACATTATTTTATAAAAAAACATTAAATAAACCGTCGGTGTATATATGTATGAATGTTTGTATGTATATACATGTATGTGTGTATGTCTATGTTGATGATAGTATATGTGTGTATGTATATGTATATGATAGTATATGTACACGTATGTATATACACTACACCAAATGTTGTCTTAGACAACAAGCGCTAATTGTCTATGTTTCTTAAGATAAGCTTAGGCAACAAAGACTAATATATGTTGCCTAAGTTTTCTCTTTAGGCAAAGTGTGGTTCTATGTTGCCTAAGTGTCACCTTAGGCAACATATAAATGATTATATGTTGGTAAATAATTACATTATTTTTTTAAAAAAATATTAAGAAAACCGTCGGTAATCCGTCGCTAATTACCGACGGATTACAGACGGCCACTTTAATATTTTAATTTTTATTTATTTTTATTAAATATTCCATCGGTAAATAATTACATTATTTTTTAAAAAAAATATTAAGAAAACCGTCGGTAATCCGTCGCTAATTACCGACGGACTACCGACGGCCACTTTAATATTTTAATTTTTATTTATTATTATTAAATACTCCGTCGGTAATCTGTCGGTAAATACATACAAACATTCATACATATATACACCGACGGTTTATTTAATATATTTTTTTTAAACAAATAATGTAATTATTTACCGATTGTGTATGTCTATGTTAATGATAGTATATGTGTGTATGTATATGTATATGATAGTATATGTTCACGTATGTATATACACTACACCAAATGTTTTCTTAGACAACAAACGCAAATTGCCTATGTTGCTTAAGATAAGCTTAGGCAACAAAGACTAATATATGTTGCCTAAGTTTTCTCTTAGGCAAAGTGTGGTTCTATGTTGCCTAAGTGTCAACTTATGCAACATATAAATGATTATATGTTGGTAAATAATTACATTATTTTTAAAAAAAAAATATTAAGAAAACCGTCGGTAATCCGTCGCTAATTACCGACGGTTTACCGATGGCCACATTAATATTTTAATATTTATTTATTTTTATTAAATATTCCGTCGGTAATCCGTCGTTAAATAATTACATTATTTTTTTAAAAAAATATTAAGAAAACCGACGGTAATCCGAAGCTAATTACCGACGAATTACCGACGGCCACTTTAATATTTTAATTTTAATTTATTTTTATTAAATATTCCGTCGGTAATCCGTCGGTAAATAATTACATTGTTTTTCAAAAAAAAATATTAAGAAAACCGTCGGTAATCCGTCGCTAATTACCGACGGATTACCGACGGCCACTTTAATATTTTAATTTTTATTTATTTTTATTAAATATTCCGTCGGTAATCCGTCGGTAAATAATTACATTATTTTTTTAAAAAAATATTAAGAAAACCGTCGGTAATCCGTCGGTAATCCGTCGCTAATTACCGACGGACTACCGACGGCCACGTTAATATTTTAATTTTTATTTTCTATTATTAAATATTCCGTCGGTAATCTGTCGATAAATAATTACATTATTTGTTTAAAACAAATATATTAAATAAACCGTCGGTGTATATACGTATGAATGTTTGTATGTATATACATGTATGTGTGTATGTCTATGTTAATGATAGTATATGTGTGTATGTGTATGTATATGATAGTATATGTACACGTATGTATATACACTACACCAAATGTTTTCTTAGACAACAAACGCTAATTGCCTATGTTGCTTAAGATAAGCTTAGGCAACAAAGACTAATATATGTTGCCTAAGTTTTCTCTTAGGAAAAGTGTGGTTCTATGTTGCCTAAGTGTCAACTTATGCAACATATAAATGATTATATGTTGGTAAATAATTACATTATTTTTTAAAAAAAAATATTAAGAAAACCGTCGGTAATCCGTCGCTAATTACCGACGGTTTACCGATGGCCACATTAATATTTTAATATTTATTTATTTTTATTAAATATTCCGTCGGTAATCCGTCGTTAAATAATTACATTATTTTTTTAAAAAAATATTAAGAAAACCGTCGGTAATCCGAAGCTAATTACCGACGAATTACCGACGGCCACTTTAATATTTTAATTTTAATTTATTTTTATTAAATATTCCGTCGGTAATCCGTCGGTAAATAATTACATTGTTTTTCAAAAAAAAAAATTAAGAAAACCGTCGGTAATCCGTCGCTAATTACCGACGGATTACCGACGGCCACTTTAATATTTTAATTTTTATTTATTTTTATTAAATATTCCGTCGGTAATCCGTCGGTAAATAATTACATTATTTTTTTAAAAAAATATTAAGAAAACCGTCGGTAATCCGTCGGTAATCCGTCGCTAATTACCGACGGACTACCGACGGCCACGTTAATATTTTAATTTTTATTTTCTATTATTAAATATTCCGTCGGTAATCTGTCGATAAATAATTACATTATTTGTTTAAAAAAAATATATTAAATAAACCGTCGGTGTATATACGTATGAATGTTTGTATGTATATACATGTATGTGTGTATGTCTATGTTAATGATAGTATATGTGTGTATGTGTATGTATATGATAGTATATGTACACGTATGTATATACACTACACCAAATGTTTTCTTAGACAACAAACGCTAATTGCCTATGTTGCTTAAGATAAGCTTAGGCAACAAAGACTAATATATGTTGCCTAAGTTTTCTCTTAGGAAAAGTGTGGTTCTATGTTGCCTAAGTGTCAACTTATGCAACATATAAATGATTATATGTTGGTAAATAATTACATTATTTTTTTTAAAAATATTAAGAAAACCGTCGGTAATCCGTCGCTAATTACCAACGGTTTACCGATGGCCACATTAATATTTTAATATTTATTTATTTTTATTAAATATTCCGTCGGTAATCCGTCGTTAAATAATTACATTATTTTTTAAAAAAATATTAAGAAAACCGTCGGTAATCCGAAGCTAATTACCGACGGCCACTTTAATATTTTAATTTTTATTTATTTTTATTAAATATTCCGTCGGTAATCCGTCGGTAAATAATTACATTGTTTTTCAAAAAAAATATTAAGAAAACCGTCGGTAATCCGTCGCTAATCCGTCGCTAATTACCGACGGACTACCGACGGCCACGTTAATATTTTAATTTTTATTTTCTATTATTAAATATTCCGTCGGTAATCTGTCGATAAATAATTACATTATTTGTTTAAAAAAAATATATTAAATAAACCGTCGGTGTATATACGTATGAATGTTTGTATGTATATACATGTATGTGTGTATGTCTATGTTAATGATAGTATATGTGTGTATGTGTATGTATATGATAGTATATGTACACGTATGTATATACACTACACCAAATGTTTTCTTAGACAACAAACGCTAATTGCCTATGTTGCTTAAGATAAGCTTAGGCAACAAAGACTAATATATGTTGCCTAAGTTTTCTCTTAGGAAAAGTGTGGTTCTATGTTGCCTAAGTGTCAACTTATGCAACATATAAATGATTATATGTTGGTAAATAATTACATTATTTTTAAAAAAAAATATTAAGAAAACCGTCGGTAATCCGTCGCTAATTACCGACGGTTTACCGATGGCCACATTAATATTTTAATATTTATTTATTTTTATTAAATATTCCGTCGGTAATCCGTCGTTAAATAATTACATTATTTTTTTAAAAAAATATTAAGAAAACCGTCGGTAATCCGAAGCTAATTACCGACGAATTACCGACGGCCACTTTAATATTTTAATTTTAATTTATTTTTATTAAATATTCCGTCGGTAATCCGTCGGTAAATAATTACATTGTTTTTCAAAAAAAAATATTAAGAAAACCGTCGGTAATCCGTCGCTAATTACCGACGGCCACTTTAATATTTTAATTTTTATTTATTTTTATTAAATATTCCGTCGGTAATCCGTCGGTAAATAATTACATTATTTTTTTAAAAAAATATTAAGAAAACCGTCGGTAATCCGTCGGTAATCCGTCGCTAATTACCGACGGACTACCGACGGCCACGTTAATATTTTAATTTTTATTTTCTATTATTAAATATTCCGTCGGTAATCTGTCGATAAATAATTACATTATTTGTTTAAAAAAAATATATTAAATAAACCGTCGGTGTATATACGTATGAATGTTTGTATGTATATACATGTATGTGTGTATGTCTATGTTAATGATAGTATATGTGTGTATGTGTATGTATATGATAGTATATGTACACGTATGTATATACACTACACCAAATGTTTTCTTAGACAACAAACGCTAATTGCCTATGTTGCTTAAGATAAGCTTAGGCAACAAAGACTAATATATGTTGCCTAAGTTTTCTCTTAGGAAAAGTGTGGTTCTATGTTGCCTAAGTGTCAACTTATGCAACATATAAATGATTATATGTTGGTAAATAATTACATTATTTTTTTTAAAAATATTAAGAAAACCGTCGGTAATCCGTCGCTAATTACCGACGGTTTACCGATGGCCACATTAATATTTTAATATTTATTTATTTTTATTAAATATTCCGTCGGTAATCCGTCGTTAAATAATTACATTATTTTTTAAAAAAATATTAAGAAAACCGTCGGTAATCCGAAGCTAATTACCGACGGCCACTTTAATATTTTAATTTTTATTTATTTTTATTAAATATTCCGTCGGTAATCCGTCGGTAAATAATTACATTGTTTTTCAAAAAAAAAATATTAAGAAAACCGTCGGTAATCCGTCGCTAATAACCGACGGATTACCGACGGATTACCGACGGCCACTTTAATATTTTAATTTTTATTTATTTTTATTAAATATTCCGTCGGTAATCCGTCGGTAAATAATTACATTATTTTTTTAAAAAATATTAAGAAAACCGTCGGTAATCCGTCGCTAATTACCGACGGACTACCGACGGCCACTTTAATATTTTAATTTTTATTTATTATTATTAAGTACTCAGTCGGTAATCTGTCGGTAAATAATTACATTATTTGTTTAAAAAAATATATTAAATAAACCGTCGGTGTATATATGAATGAATGTTGGTATGTATATACATGTATGTGTGTATGTCTATCTTGATGATAGTATATGTATGTATGTATATGTATATGATAGTATATGTACACGTATGTATATACACTACACCAAATGTTGTCTTAGACAACAAACGCTAATTGCCTATGTTGCTTAAGATAAGCTTAAGCAACAAAGACTAATATATGTTGCCTAATTTTTCGCTTAGGCAAAGTGTGGTTCTATGTTGCCTAAGTGTCACCTTAGGCAACATACAAATGATTAAATGTTGGTAAATAATTATATTATTTTTTTTTTTAAAAATATTAAGAAAAGCGTCGGTAATCCGTCGCTAATTACCGATGGATTACTGACGTCCACTTTAATATTTTAATATTTATTTATTTTTATTAAATATTCCGTCGGTAATCCGTAGGTAAATAATTACATTGTTTTTCAAAAAAAAATATTAAGAAAACCGTCGGTAATCCGTCGCTAATTACCGACGGTTTACCGACGGCCACTTTAATATTTATTTATATTTATTAAATATTCCGTCGGTAATCCGTCGTTAAATAATTACATTATTTTTTTAAAAAAATATTAAGAAAACCGTCGGTAATCCGAAGCTAATTACCGACGAATTACCGACGGCCACTTTAATATTTTAATTTTAATTTATTTTTATTAAATATTCCGTCGGTAATCCGTCGGTAAATAATTACATTGTTTTTCAAAAAAAAATATTAAGAAAACCGTCGGTAATCCGTCGCTAATTACCGACGGATTACCGACGGCCACTTTAATATTTTAATTTTTATTTATTTTTATTAAATATTCCGTCGGTAATCCGTCGGTAAATAATTACATTATTTTTTTAAAAAAATATTAAGAAAACCGTCGGTAATCCGTCGGTAATCCGTCGCTAATTACCGACGGACTACCGACGGCCACGTTAATATTTTAATTTTTATTTTCTATTATTAAATATTCCGTCGGTAATCTGTCGATAAATAATTACATTATTTGTTTAAAAAAAATATATTAAATAAACCGTCGGTGTATATACGTATGAATGTTTGTATGTATATACATGTATGTGTGTATGTCTATGTTAATGATAGTATATGTGTGTATGTGTATGTATATGATAGTATATGTACACGTATGTATATACACTACACCAAATGTTTTCTTAGACAACAAACGCTAATTGCCTATGTTGCTTAAGATAAGCTTAGGCAACAAAGACTAATATATGTTGCCTAAGTTTTCTCTTAGGAAAAGTGTGGTTCTATGTTGCCTAAGTGTCAACTTATGCAACATATAAATGATTATATGTTGGTAAATAATTACATTATTTTTTTTAAAAATATTAAGAAAACCGTCGGTAATCCGTCGCTAATTACCGACGGTTTACCGATGGCCACATTAATATTTTAATATTTATTTATTTTTATTAAATATTCCGTCGGTAATCCGTCGTTAAATAATTACATTATTTTTTAAAAAAATATTAAGAAAACCGTCGGTAATCCGAAGCTAATTACCGACGGCCACTTTAATATTTTAATTTTTATTTATTTTTATTAAATATTCCGTCGGTAATCCGTCGGTAAATAATTACATTAGTTTTTCAAAAAATATTAAGAAAACCGTCGGTAATCCGTCGCTAATTACCGACGGACTACCGACGGCCACTTTAATATTTTAATTTTTATTTATTATTATTAAGTACTCAGTCGGTAATCTGTCGGTAAATAATTACATTATTTGTTTAAAAAAATATATTAAATAAACCGTCGGTGTATATATGAATGAATGTTGGTATGTATATACATGTATGTGTGTATGTCTATCTTGATGATAGTATATGTATGTATGTATATGTATATGATAGTATATGTACACGTATGTATATACACTACACCAAATGTTGTCTTAGACAACAAACGCTAATTGCCTATGTTGCTTAAGATAAGCTTAAGCAACAAAGACTAATATATGTTGCCTAATTTTTCGCTTAGGCAAAGTGTGGTTCTATGTTGCCTAAGTGTCACCTTAGGCAACATACAAATGATTAAATGTTGGTAAATAATTATATTATTTTTTTTTTAAAAAATATTAAGAAAAGCGTCGGTAATCCGTCGCTAATTACCGATGGATTACTGACGTCCACTTTAATATTTTAATATTTATTTATTTTTATTAAATATTCCGTCGGTAATCCGTAGGTAAATAATTACATTGTTTTTCAAAAAAAAATATTAAGAAAACCGTCGGTAATCCGTCGCTAATTACCGACGGTTTACCGACGGCCACTTTAATATTTATTTATATTTATTAAATATTCCGTCGGTAATCCGTCGTTAAATAATTACATTATTTTTTAAAAAAATATTAAGAAAACCGTCGGTAATCCGAAGCTAATTACCGACGAATTACCGACGGCCACTTTAATATTTTAATTTTTATTTATTTTTATTAAATATTCCGTCGGTAATCCGTCGGTAAATAATTACATTGTTTTTCAAAAAAAAATATTAAGAAAACCGTCGGTAATCCGTCGCTAATTACCGACGGATTTCCGACGGCCACTTTAATATTTTAATTTTTATTTATTTTTATTAAATATTCCGTCGGTAATCCGTCGGTAAATAATTACATTATTTTTTTAAAAAATATTAAGAAAACCGTCGGTAATCCGTCGCTAATTACCGACGGACTACCGACGGCCACGTTAATATTTTAATTTTTATTTATTATTATTAAATATTCCGTCGGTAATCTGTCGATAAATAATTACATTATTTGTTTAAAAAAAATATATTAAATAAACCGTCGGTGTATATACGTATGAATGTTTGTATGTATATACATGTATGTGTGTATGTCTATGTTAATGATAGTATATGTGTGTATGTGTATGTATATGATAGTATATGTACACGTATGTATATACACTACACCAAATGTTTTCTTAGACAACAAACGCTAATTGCCTATGTTGCTTAAGATAAGCTTAGGCAACAAAGACTAATATATGTTGCCTAAGTTTTCTCTTAGGCAAAGTGTGATTCTATGTTGCTTAAGTGTCAACTTATGCAACATATAAATGATTATATGTTGGTAAATAATTACATTATTTTTTTAAAAAAAATATTAAGAAAACCGTCGGTAATCCGTCGCTAATTACCTACGGTTTACCGATGGCCACATTAATATTTTAATATTTATTTATTTTTTCTAAATATTCCGTCGGTAATCCGTCGTTAAATAATTACATTGTTTTTCAAAAAAAATATTAAGAAAACCGTCGGTAATCCGTCGCTAATAACCGACGGATTACCGACGGCCACTTTAATATTTTAATTTTTATTTATTTTTATTAAATATTCCGTCGGTAATCCGTCGGTAAATAATTACATTATTTTTTTAAAAAATATTAAGAAAACCGTCGGTAATCCGTCGCTAATTACCGACGGACTACCGACGGCCACTTTAATATTTTAATTTTTATTTATTATTATTAAGTACTCAGTCGGTAATCTGTCGGTAAATAATTACATTATTTGTTTAAAAAAATATATTAAATAAACCGTCGGTGTATATATGAATGAATGTTGGTATGTATATACATGTATGTGTGTATGTCTATCTTGATGATAGTATATGTATGTATGTATATGTATATGATAGTATATGTACACGTATGTATATACACTACACCAAATGTTGTCTTAGACAACAAACGCTAATTGCCTATGTTGCTTAAGATAAGCTTAAGCAACAAAGACTAATATATGTTGCCTAATTTTTCGCTTAGGCAAAGTGTGGTTCTATGTTGCCTAAGTGTCACCTTAGGCAACATACAAATGATTAAATGTTGGTAAATAATTATATTATTATTTTTTAAAAAAATATTAAGAAAAGCGTCGGTAATCCGTCGCTAATTACCGATGGATTACTGACGGCCACTTTAATATTTTAATATTTATTTATTTTTATTAAATATTCCGTCGGTAAATAATTACATTGTTTTTCAAAAAAAAATATTAAGAAAACCGTCGGTAATCCGTCGCTAATTACCGACGGTTTACCGACGGCCACTTTAATATTTATTTATTTTTATTAAATATTCCGTCGGTAATCCGTCGTTAAATAATTACATTATTTTTTAAAAAAATATTAAGAAAACCGTCGGTAATCCGAAGCTAATTACCGACGAATTACCGACGACCACTTTAATATTTTAATTTTTATTTATTTTTATTAAATATTCCGTCGGTAATCCGTCGGTAAATAATTACATTGTTTTTCAAAAAAAAATATTAAGAAAACCGTCGGTAATCCGTCGCTAATTACCGACGGATTACCGACGGCCACTTTAATATTTTAATTTTTATTTATTTTTATTAAATATTCCGTCGGTAATCCGTCGGTAAATAATTACATTATTTTTTTAAAAAATATTAAGAAAACCGTCGGTAATCCGTCGCTAATTACCGACGGACTACCGACGGCCACGTTAATATTTTAATTTTTATTTATTATTATTAAATATTCCGTCGGTAATCTGTCGATAAATAATTACATTATTTGTTTAAAAAAAATATATTAAATAAACCGTCGGTGTATATACGTATGAATGTTTGTATGTATATACATGTATGTGTGTATGTCTATGTTAATGATAGTATATGTGTGTATGCGTATGTATATGATAGTATATGTACACGTATGTATATACACTACACCAAATGTTTTCTTAGACAACAAACGCTAATTGCCTATGTTGCTTAAGATAAGCTTAGGCAACAAAGACTAATATATGTTGCCTAAGTTTTCTCTTAGGCAAAGTGTGGTTCTATGTTGCTTAAGTGTCAACTTATGCAACATATAAATGATTATATGTTGGTAAATAATTACATTATTTTTTTTAAAAAAAATATTAAGAAAACCGTCGGTAATCCGTCGCTAATTACCTACGGTTTACCGATGGCCACATTAATATTTTAATATTTATTTATTTTTTCTAAATATTCCGTCGGTAATCCGTCGTTAAATAATTACATTGTTTTTCAAAAAAAATATTAAGAAAACCGTCAGTAATCCGTCGCTAATAACCGACGGATTACCGACGGCCACTTTAATATTTTAATTTTTATTTATTTTTATTAAATATTCCGTCGGTAATCCGTCGGTAAATAATTACATTTTTTTTTAAAAATATTAAGAAAACCGTCGGTAATCCGTCGCTAATTACCGACGGACTACCGACGGCCACTTTAATATTTTAATTTTTATTTATTATTATTAAATACTCCGTCGGTAATCTGTCGGTAAATAATTACATTATTTGTTTAAAAAAATATATTAAATAAACCGTCGGTGTATATATGAATGAATGTTGGTATGTATATACATGTATGTGTGTATGTCTATCTTGATGATAGTATATGTATGTATGTATATGTATATGATAGTATATGTACACGTATGTATATACACTACACCAAATGTTGTCTTAGACAACAAACGCTAATTGCCTATGTTGCTTAAGATAAGCTTAAGCAACAAAGACTAATATATGTTGCCTAATTTTTCTCTTTAGGCAAAGTGTGGTTCTATGTTGACTAAGTGTCACCTTAGGCAACATATAAATGATTATATGTTGGTAAATAATTACATTATTTTTTAAAAAAAATATTAAGAAAACCGTCGGTAATCCGTCGCTAATTACCGACGGATTACTGACGGCCACTTTAATATTTTAATATTTATTTATTTTTATTAAATATTCCGTCGGTAATCCGTCGGTAAATAATTACATTGTTTTTCAAAAAAAAATTAAGAAAACCGTCGGTAATCCTTCGCTAATTACCGAAGGATTACAGACGGCCACTTTAATATTTTAATTTTTATTTATTTTTATTAAATATTCCGTCGGTAATCCGTCGGTAAATAATTACATTATTTTTTTAAAAAAATATTATGAAAACCGTCGGTAATCCGTCGCTAATTACCGACGGATTACCGACGGCCACTTTAATATTTTAATTTTAATTTATTATTATTAAATATTCCGTCGGTAATCTGTCGGTAAATAATTACATTATTTGTTTAAAAAAAATATATTAAATAAACCGTCGGTGTATATATGAATGAATGTTGGTATGTATATACATGTATGTGTGTATGTCTATGTTGATGATTGTATATGTGTGTATGTATATATATATGATAGTATATGTACACGTATGTATATACACTACACCAAATGTTATCTTAGACAACAAAAGCTAATTGCCTATGTTGCTTAAGATAAGCTTAGGCAACAAAGACTAATATATGTTGCCTAAGTTTTCTCTTAGGCAAAGTGTGGTTCTATGTTGCCTTAAGTGTCACCTTAGGCAACATATAAATGATTATATGTTGGTAAATAATTACATTATTTTTTTAAAAAAAATATTAAGAAAACCGTCGGTAATCCGTCGCTAATTACCGACGGATTACTGACGGCCACTTTAATATTTTAATTTTTATTAAATATTCCGTCGGTAATCCGTCGGTAAATAATTACATTGTTTTTCAAAAAAAAAATTAAGAAAACCGTCGGTAATCCTTCGCTAATTACCGACGGATTACAGACAGCCACTTTAATATTTTAATTTTTATTTATTTTTATTAAATATTCCGTCGGTAATCCGTCGGTAAATAATTACATTGTTTATTTAAAAAATATATTAAATAAATCGTCGGTGTATATATGTATGAATGTTTGTATGTATATACATGTATGTGTGTATGTCTATGTTGATGATAGTATATGTGTGTATGTATATGTATATGATAGTATATGTACACGTATGTATATACACTACACCAAATGTTGTCTTGGACAACAAAGAATAATTGCCTATGTTGCTTAAGATAAGCTTAGGCAACAAAGACGAATATATGTTGCCTATGTTTTCTCTTAGGCAAAGTGTGGTTCTATGTTGCCTAAGTGTCACCTTAGGCAACATATAAATGATTATATGTTGATAAATAATTACATTATTTTTTAAAAAAAAAAATATTAAGAAAACCGTCGGTAATCCGTCGCTAATTACCGACGGATTACTGACGGCCACTTTAATATTTTAATTTTAATTTATTTTTATTAAATATTCCGTCGGTAAATAATTACATTGTTTTTAAAAAAAAAATTAAGAAAACCGTCGGTAATCCTTCGCTAATTACCGACGGATTACAGACGGCCACTTTAATATTTTAATTTTTATTTATTTTTATTAAATATTTCGTCGGTAATCCGTCGGTAAATAATTACATTATTTTTTTAAAAAAATATTAAGAAAACCGTCGGTAATCCGTCGCTAATTACCGACGGATTACCGACGGCCACTTTAATATTTTAATTTTAATTTATTATTATTAAATATTTCGTCGGTAATCTGTCGATAAATAATTACATTATTTGTTTAAAAAAAATATATTAAATAAACCGTCGGTGTATATACGTATGAATGTTTGTATGCATATACATGTATGTGTGTATGTCTATGTTGATGATAGTATATGTGTGTATGTATATGTATATGATAGTATATGTACACGTATGTATATACACTACACCAAATGTTTTCTTAGACAACAAACGCTAATTGCCTATGTTGCTTAAGATAAGCTTTGGCAACTAAGACTAATATATGTTGCCTAATTTTTCTCTTAGGCAAAGTGTGGTTCTATGTTGCCTAAGTGTCAACTTATGCAACATATAAATGATTATATGTAGGTAAATAATTACATTATTTTTTTTTAAAAACTATTAAGAAAACCGTCGGTAATCCGTCGCTAATTACCGACGGTTTACCGATGGCCATATTAATATTTTAATTTTTTTTTTTTAAATATTCCGTCGGTAATCCGTCGTTAAATAATTACATTATTTTTTTAAAAAAAATATTAAGAAAACCGTCGGTAATCCGTCGCTAATTACCGACGGATTACCGACGGCCACTTTAATATTTTAATATTTATTTATTTTTATTAAATATTTCGTCGGTAATCCGTCGGTAAATAATTACATTATTTATTTATAAAATATATTAAATAAATGGTCGGTGTATATATGTATGAATGTTTGTATGTATATACATGTATGTGTGTATGTCTATGTTGATGATAGTATATGTGTGTATGTATATGTATATGATAGTATATGTACACGTATGTATATACACTACACCAAATGTTGTCTTGGACAACAAAGGATAATTGCCTATGTTGCTTAAGATAAGCTTAGGCAACAAAGACGAATATATGTTGCCTATGTTTTCTCTTAGGCAAAGTGTGGTTCTATGTTGCCTAAGTGTCACCTTAGGCAACATATAAATGATTATATGTAGGTAAATAATTACATTATTTTTTTTAAAAAAATATTAAGAAAACCGTCGGTAATCCGTCGCTAATTACCGACGGATTACTGACGGCCACTTTAATATTTTAATTTTTATTTATTTTTATTAAATATTCCGTCGGTAATCCGTCAGTAAATAATTACATTGTTTTTCAAAAAAAAAAATTAAGAAAACCGTCGGTAATCCTTCGCTAATTACCGACGGATTACAGATGGCCACTTTAATATTTTAATATTTATTTATTTTTATTAAATATTCCGTCGGTAATCCGTCGGTAAATAATTACATTATATTTTTAAAAAAATATTAAGAAAACCGTCTGTAATCCGTCGCTAATTACCGACGGATTACCGACGGCCACTTTAATATTTTAATTTTAATTTATTATTATTAAATATTCCGTCGGTAATCTGTCGATAAATAATTACATTATTTGTTTAAAAAAATATATTAAATAAACCGTCGGTGTATATACGTATGAATGTTTGTATGGATATACATGTATGTGTGTATGTCTATGTTGATGATAGTATATGTGTGTATGTATATGTATATGATAGTATATGTACACGTATGTATATACACTACACCAAATGTTGTCTTGGACAACAAAGGATAATTGCCTATGTTGCTTAAGATAAGCTTAGGCAACAAAGACGAATATATGTTGCCTATGTTTTCTTTTAGGCAAAGTGTGGTTCTATGTTGCCTAAGTGTCACCTTAGGCAACATTTAAATGATTATATGTTGGTAAATAATTATATTATTTTTTTTAAAAACATATTAAGAAAACCGTCGGTAATCCGTTGCTAATTACCGACGGCCACTTTAATATTTTAATATTTATTTGTTTTTATTAAATATTCCGTCGGTAATCCATCGGTAAATAATTACATTATTTTTCAAAAAAAAATGTTAAGAAAACCGTCGGTAATCCGTCGCTAATTACCGACGGCCACTTTAATATTATAATTTTTATTTATTTTTATTAAATATTCCGTCGGTAAATAATTATATTATTTTTTTTAAAAATATTAAGAAAACCGTCGGTAATTCGTCGCTAATTACCGACGGATTACCGACGGCCACTTTAATATTTTAATTTTAATTTATTATTATTAAATATTACGTCGGTAATCTGTCGGTAAATAATTACATTATTTAAAAAAAACATTAAATAAACCGTCGGTGTATATATGTATGAATGTTTGTATGTATATACATGTATGTGTGTATGTCTATGTTGATGATAGTATATGTGTGTATGTATATGTATATGATAGTATATGTACACGTATGTATATATACTACACCAAATGTTGTCTTAGACAACAAACGCTAATTGCCTATGTTGCTTAAGATAAGCTTAGGCAACAAAGACTAATATATGTTGCCTAAGTTTTCTCTTAGGCAAAGTGTGGTTCTATGTTGCCTAAGTGTCACCTTAGGCAACATATAAATGATTATATGCTGGTAAATAATTACATTAATTTTTAAAAAAAATATTAAGAAAACCGTCGGTAATCCGTCGTTAATTACCGACGGGTTACTGACGGCCACTTTAATATTTTAATTTTTATTTATTTTTATTAAATAATCCGTCGGTTAATAATTACATTGTTTTTCAAAAAAAATATTAAGAAAACCGTCGGTAATCCGTCGCTAATTACCGACGGATTACCGACGGCCACTTTAATATTATAATTTTTATTTATTTTTATTAAATATTCCGTCGGTAAATAATTATATTATTTTTTTTAAAAATATTAAGAAAACCGTCGGTAATTCGTCGCTAATTACCGACGGATTACCGACGGCCACTTTAATATTTTAATTTTAATTTATTATTATTAAATATTACGTCGGTAATCTGTCGGTAAATAATTACATTATTTAAAAAAAACATTAAATAAACCGTCGGTGTATATATGTATGAATGTTTGTATGTATATACATGTATGTGTGTATGTCTATGTTAATGATAGTATATGTGTGTATGCGTATGTATATGATAGTATATGTACACGTATGTATATACACTACACCAAATGTTTTCTTAGACAACAAACGCTAATTGCCTATGTTGCTTAAGATAAGCTTAGGCAACAAAGACTAATATATGTTGCCTAAGTTTTCTCTTAGGCAAAGTGTGGTTCTATGTTGCTTAAGTGTCAACTTATGCAACATATAAATGATTATATGTTGGTAAATAATTACATTATTTTTTTTAAAAAAAATATTAAGAAAACCGTCGGTAATCCGTCGCTAATTACCTACGGTTTACCGATGGCCACATTAATATTTTAATATTTATTTATTTTTTCTAAATATTCCGTCGGTAATCCGTCGTTAAATAATTACATTGTTTTTCAAAAAAAATATTAAGAAAACCGTCGGTAATCCGTCGCTAATAACCGACGGATTACCGACGGCCACTTTAATATTTTAATTTTTATTTATTTTTATTAAATATTCCGTCGGTAATCCGTCGGTAAATAATTACATTTTTTTTTAAAAATATTAAGAAAACCGTCGGTAATCCGTCGCTAATTACCGACGGACTACCGACGGCCACTTTAATATTTTAATTTTTATTTATTATTATTAAATACTCCGTCGGTAATCTGTCGGTAAATAATTACATTATTTGTTTAAAAAAATATATTAAATAAACCGTCGGTGTATATATGAATGAATGTTGGTATGTATATACATGTATGTGTGTATGTCTATCTTGATGATAGTATATGTATGTATGTATATGTATATGATAGTATATGTACACGTATGTATATACACTACACCAAATGTTGTCTTAGACAACAAACGCTAATTGCCTATGTTGCTTAAGATAAGCTTAAGCAACAAAGACTAATATATGTTGCCTAATTTTTCTCTTTAGGCAAAGTGTGGTTCTATGTTGACTAAGTGTCACCTTAGGCAACATATAAATGATTATATGTTGGTAAATAATTACATTATTTTTTAAAAAAAATATTAAGAAAACCGTCGGTAATCCGTCGCTAATTACCGACGGATTACTGACGGCCACTTTAATATTTTAATATTTATTTATTTTTATTAAATATTCCGTCGGTAATCCGTCGGTAAATAATTACATTGTTTTTCAAAAAAAAATTAAGAAAACCGTCGGTAATCCTTCGCTAATTACCGAAGGATTACAGACGGCCACTTTAATATTTTAATTTTTATTTATTTTTATTAAATATTCCGTCGGTAATCCGTCGGTAAATAATTACATTATTTTTTTAAAAAAATATTATGAAAACCGTCGGTAATCCGTCGCTAATTACCGACGGATTACCGACGGCCACTTTAATATTTTAATTTTAATTTATTATTATTAAATATTCCGTCGGTAATCTGTCGGTAAATAATTACATTATTTGTTAAAAAAAAATATATTAAATAAACCGTCGGTGTATATATGAATGAATGTTGGTATGTATATACATGTATGTGTGTATGTCTATGTTGATGATTGTATATGTGTGTATGTATATATATATGATAGTATATGTACACGTATGTATATACACTACACCAAATGTTATCTTAGACAACAAAAGCTAATTGCCTATGTTGCTTAAGATAAGCTTAGGCAACAAAGACTAATATATGTTGCCTAAGTTTTCTCTTAGGCAAAGTGTGGTTCTATGTTGCCTTAAGTGTCACCTTAGGCAACATATAAATGATTATATGTTGGTAAATAATTACATTATTTTTTTAAAAAAAATATTAAGAAAACCGTCGGTAATCCGTCGCTAATTACCGACGGATTACTGACGGCCACTTTAATATTTTAATTTTTATTAAATATTCCGTCGGTAATCCGTCGGTAAATAATTACATTGTTTTTCAAAAAAAAAATTAAGAAAACCGTCGGTAATCCTTCGCTAATTACCGACGGATTACAGACAGCCACTTTAATATTTTAATTTTTATTTATTTTTATTAAATATTCCGTCGGTAATCCGTCGGTAAATAATTACATTGTTTATTTAAAAAATATATTAAATAAATCGTCGGTGTATATATGTATGAATGTTTGTATGTATATACATGTATGTGTGTATGTCTATGTTGATGATAGTATATGTGTGTATGTATATGTATATGATAGTATATGTACACGTATGTATATACACTACACCAAATGTTGTCTTGGACAACAAAGAATAATTGCCTATGTTGCTTAAGATAAGCTTAGGCAACAAAGACGAATATATGTTGCCTATGTTTTCTCTTAGGCAAAGTGTGGTTCTATGTTGCCTAAGTGTCACCTTAGGCAACATATAAATGATTATATGTTGATAAATAATTACATTATTTTTTAAAAAAAAAATATTAAGAAAACCGTCGGTAATCCGTCGCTAATTACCGACGGATTACTGACGGCCACTTTAATATTTTAATTTTAATTTATTTTTATTAAATATTCCGTCGGTAAATAATTACATTGTTTTTAAAAAAAAAATTAAGAAAACCGTCGGTAATCCTTCGCTAATTACCGACGGATTACAGACGGCCACTTTAATATTTTAATTTTTATTTATTTTTATTAAATATTTCGTCGGTAATCCGTCGGTAAATAATTACATTATTTTTTTAAAAAAATATTAAGAAAACCGTCGGTAATCCGTCGCTAATTACCGACGGATTACCGACGGCCACTTTAATATTTTAATTTTAATTTATTATTATTAAATATTTCGTCGGTAATCTGTCGATAAATAATTACATTATTTGTTTAAAAAAAATATATTAAATAAACCGTCGGTGTATATACGTATGAATGTTTGTATGCATATACATGTATGTGTGTATGTCTATGTTGATGATAGTATATGTGTGTATGTATATGTATATGATAGTATATGTACACGTATGTATATACACTACACCAAATGTTTTCTTAGACAACAAACGCTAATTGCCTATGTTGCTTAAGATAAGCTTTGGCAACTAAGACTAATATATGTTGCCTAATTTTTCTCTTAGGCAAAGTGTGGTTCTATGTTGCCTAAGTGTCAACTTATGCAACATATAAATGATTATATGTAGGTAAATAATTACATTATTTTTTTTAAAAACTATTAAGAAAACCGTCGGTAATCCGTCGCTAATTACCGACGGTTTACCGATGGCCATATTAATATTTTAATTTTTTTTTTTAAATATTCCGTCGGTAATCCGTCGTTAAATAATTACATTATTTTTTTAAAAAAAATATTAAGAAAACCGTCGGTAATCCGTCGCTAATTACCGACGGATTACCGACGGCCACTTTAATATTTTAATATTTATTTATTTTTATTAAATATTTCGTCGGTAATCCGTCGGTAAATAATTACATTATTTATTTATAAAATATATTAAATAAATGGTCGGTGTATATATGTATGAATGTTTGTATGTATATACATGTATGTGTGTATGTCTATGTTGATGATAGTATATGTGTGTATGTATATGTATATGATAGTATATGTACACGTATGTATATACACTACACCAAATGTTGTCTTGGACAACAAAGGATAATTGCCTATGTTGCTTAAGATAAGCTTAGGCAACAAAGACGAATATATGTTGCCTATGTTTTCTCTTAGGCAAAGTGTGGTTCTATGTTGCCTAAGTGTCACCTTAGGCAACATATAAATGATTATATGTAGGTAAATAATTACATTATTTTTTTTAAAAAAATATTAAGAAAACCGTCGGTAATCCGTCGCTAATTACCGACGGATTACTGACGGCCACTTTAATATTTTAATTTTTATTTATTTTTATTAAATATTCCGTCGGTAATCCGTCAGTAAATAATTACATTGTTTTTCAAAAAAAAAAATTAAGAAAACCGTCGGTAATCCTTCGCTAATTACCGACGGATTACAGATGGCCACTTTAATATTTTAATATTTATTTATTTTTATTAAATATTCCGTCGGTAATCCGTCGGTAAATAATTACATTATATTTTTAAAAAAATATTAAGAAAACCGTCTGTAATCCGTCGCTAATTACCGACGGATTACCGACGGCCACTTTAATATTTTAATATTTATTTATTTTTATTAAATATTTCGTCGGTAATCCGTCGGTAAATAATTACATTATTTATTTATAAAATATATTAAATAAATGGTCGGTGTATATATGTATGAATGTTTGTATGTATATACATGTATGTGTGTATGTCTATGTTGATGATAGTATATGTGTGTATGTATATGTATATGATAGTATATGTACACGTATGTATATACACTACACCAAATGTTGTCTTGGACAACAAAGGATAATTGCCTATGTTGCTTAAGATAAGCTTAGGCAACAAAGACGAATATATGTTGCCTATGTTTTCTCTTAGGCAAAGTGTGGTTCTATGTTGCCTAAGTGTCACCTTAGGCAACATATAAATGATTATATGTAGGTAAATAATTACATTATTTTTTTTAAAAAAATATTAAGAAAACCGTCGGTAATCCGTCGCTAATTACCGACGGATTACTGACGGCCACTTTAATATTTTAATTTTTATTTATTTTTATTAAATATTCCGTCGGTAATCCGTCAGTAAATAATTACATTGTTTTTCAAAAAAAAAAATTAAGAAAACCGTCGGTAATCCTTCGCTAATTACCGACGGATTACAGATGGCCACTTTAATATTTTAATATTTATTTATTTTTATTAAATATTCCGTCGGTAATCCGTCGGTAAATAATTACATTATATTTTTAAAAAAATATTAAGAAAACCGTCTGTAATCCGTCGCTAATTACCGACGGATTACCGACGGCCACTTTAATATTTTAATTTTAATTTATTATTATTAAATATTCCGTCGGTAATCTGTCGATAAATAATTACATTATTTGTTTAAAAAAATA
The DNA here is from genome assembly GCA_033807775.1 of Saussurea involucrata. Classification (NCBI taxonomy): domain Eukaryota; kingdom Viridiplantae; phylum Streptophyta; class Magnoliopsida; order Asterales; family Asteraceae; genus Saussurea; species Saussurea involucrata. The sequence continues at coordinate 46,563 of JAWVWS010000690.1, forward strand.
TATTAAATAAACCGTCGGTGTATATACGTATGAATGTTTGTATGGATATACATGTATGTGTGTATGTCTATGTTGATGATAGTATATGTGTGTATGTATATGTATATGATAGTATATGTACACGTATGTATATACACTACACCAAATGTTGTCTTGGACAACAAAGGATAATTGCCTATGTTGCTTAAGATAAGCTTAGGCAACAAAGACGAATATATGTTGCCTATGTTTTCTTTTAGGCAAAGTGTGGTTCTATGTTGCCTAAGTGTCACCTTAGGCAACATTTAAATGATTATATGTTGGTAAATAATTATATTATTTTTTTTAAAAACATATTAAGAAAACCGTCGGTAATCCGTTGCTAATTACCGACGGCCACTTTAATATTTTAATATTTATTTGTTTTTATTAAATATTCCGTCGGTAATCCATCGGTAAATAATTACATTATTTTTCAAAAAAAAATGTTAAGAAAACCGTCGGTAATCCGTCGCTAATTACCGACGGCCACTTTAATATTATAATTTTTATTTATTTTTATTAAATATTCCGTCGGTAAATAATTATATTATTTTTTTTAAAAATATTAAGAAAACCGTCGGTAATTCGTCGCTAATTACCGACGGATTACCGACGGCCACTTTAATATTTTAATTTTAATTTATTATTATTAAATATTACGTCGGTAATCTGTCGGTAAATAATTACATTATTTAAAAAAAACATTAAATAAACCGTCGGTGTATATATGTATGAATGTTTGTATGTATATACATGTATGTGTGTATGTCTATGTTGATGATAGTATATGTGTGTATGTATATGTATATGATAGTATATGTACACGTATGTATATATACTACACCAAATGTTGTCTTAGACAACAAACGCTAATTGCCTATGTTGCTTAAGATAAGCTTAGGCAACAAAGACTAATATATGTTGCCTAAGTTTTCTCTTAGGCAAAGTGTGGTTCTATGTTGCCTAAGTGTCACCTTAGGCAACATATAAATGATTATATGCTGGTAAATAATTACATTAATTTTTAAAAAAAATATTAAGAAAACCGTCGGTAATCCGTCGTTAATTACCGACGGGTTACTGACGGCCACTTTAATATTTTAATTTTTATTTATTTTTATTAAATAATCCGTCGGTTAATAATTACATTGTTTTTCAAAAAAAATATTAAGAAAACCGTCGGTAATCCGTCGCTAATTACCGACGGATTACCGACGGCCACTTTAATATTTTAATTTTTATTTATTTTTATTAAATATTCCGTCGGTAATCCGTCGGTAAATAATTACATTATTTTTAAAAAAAATATTAAGAAAACCGTCGCTAATTACCGACGGATTACCGACGGCCACTTTAATATTTTAATTTTTATTTATTATTATTAAATATTCCGTCGGTAATCTGTCGGTAAATAATTACATTATTTGTTTAAAAAAATATATTAAATAAACCGTCGGTGAATATCTGTATGAATGTTTGTATGTATATACATGTATGTGTGTATGTCTATGTTGATGATAGTATGTATATGTATATGATAGTATATGTACACGTATGTATATACACTACACCAAATGTTTTCTTAGACAACAAACGCTAATTGCCTATGTTGCTTAAGATAAGCTTAGGCAACAAAGACTAATATATGTTGCCTAAGTTTTCTCTTAGGCAAAGTGTGGTTCTATTTTGCCTAAGTGTCAACTTATGCAACATATAAATGATTATATGTTTGTAAATAATTACAATATTTTTTTAAAAAAATATTAAGAAAACCGTCTGTAATCCGTCGCTAATTACCGACGGTTTACCGACGGCCACATTAATATTTTAATATTTATTTATTTTTATTAAATATTCCGTCGGTAATCCGTCGGTAAATAATTACATTATTTTAAAAAAAATATTAAGAAAACCGTCGGTAATCCGTCGCTAATTACCGAAGGATTACCGACGGCCACTTTAATATTTTAATTTTTATTTATTTTTATTAAATATTTCGTCGGTAATCCGTCGGTAAATAATTACATTATTTATTTAAAAAATATATTAAATAAATCGTCGGTGTATATATGTATGAATGTTTGTATGTATATACATGTATGTGTGTATGTCTATGTTGATGATAGTATATGTGTGTATGTATATGTATATGATAGTATATGTACACGTATGTATATACACTACACCAAATGTTTTCTTAGATAACAAACGCTAGTTGCCTATGTTGCTTAAGATAAGCTTAGGCAACAAAGACTAATATATGTTGCCTAAGTTTTCTCTTAAGCAAAGTGTGGTTCTATGTTGCCTAAGTGTCACCTTAGGCAACATATAAATGATTATATGTTGGTAAATAATTACAGTATTTTTTAAAAAAAATATTAAGAAAACCTTCGGTAATCCGTCGCTAATTACCGACGGATTACCGACGGCCACTTTAATATTTATTTATTTTTATTAAATATTCCGTCGGTAATCCATCGGAAAATATTTACATTATTTTTCAAAAAAAATATTAAGAATACCGTCGGTAATCCGTCTCTAATTAACGACGGCCACTTTAATATTTTAATATTTATTTATTTTTATTAAATATTCCGTCGGTAATCCGTCGGTAAATAATTACATTATTTTTTTTAAAAATATTAAGAAAACCGTCGGTAATCCGTCGCTAATTACCGACGGATTACCGACGACCACTTTAATATTTTAATTTTTATTTATTATTGTTAAATATTCCGTCGGTAATCTGTCGGTAAATAATTACATTATTTAAAAAAAAACATTAAATAAACCGTCGGTGTATATATGTATGAATGTTTGTATGTATATACATGTATGTGTGTATGTCTATGTTGATGATAGTAAATGTGTGTATGTATATGTATATGATAGTATATGTACACGTATGTATATACAGTACACCAAATGTTGTCTTAGACAACAAACGCTAATTGCCTATGTTGCTTAAGATAAGCTTAGGCAACAAAGACTAATATATGTTCCCTAAGTTTTCTTTTAGGCAAGGTGTGGTTCTATGTTGCCTAAGTGTCACCTTAGGCAACATATAAATGATTATATGTTGGTAAATAATTACAGTATTTTTCAAAAAAATATTAAGAAAACCTTCGGTAATCCGTCGCTAATTACCGACGGATTACCGACGGCCACTTTAATATTTTAATATTTATTTATTTTTATTAAATATTCCGTCGGTAATCCGTCGGAAAATATTTACATTATTTTTAAAAAAAAATATTAAGAAAACCGTCGGTAATCCGTCTCTAATTACCGACGGCCACTTTAATATTTTAATTTTTATTTATTTTTATTAAATATTCCGTCGGTAATCCGTCGGTAAATAATTACATTATTTTTTAAAAAAATATTAAGAAAACCGTCGGTAATCCGTCGCTAATTACCGACGGATTACCGACGACTACTTTAATATTTTAATTTTTATTTATTATTGTTAAATATTCCGTCGGTAATCTGTCGGTAAATAATTACATTATTTAAAAAAAACATTAAATAAACCGTCGGTGTATATATGTATGAATGTTTGTATGTATATACATGTATGTGTGTATGTCTATGTTGATGATAGTAAATGTGTGTATGTATATGTATATGATAGTATATGTACACGTATGTATATACAGTACACCAAATGTTGTCTTAGACAACAAACGCTAATTGCCTATGTTGCTTAAGATAAGCTTAGGCAACAAAGACTAATATATGTTCCCTAAGTTTTCTCTTAGGCAAGGTGTGGTTCTATGTTGCCTAAGTGTCACCTTAGGCAACATATAAATGATTATATGTTGGTAAATAATTACATTATTTCTTTTAAAAAAATATTAAGAAAACCGTCGGTAATCCGTCGCGAATTACCGACGGATTACTGACGGCCACTTTAATATTTTAATATTTATTTATTTTTATTAAATATTCCGTCGGTAATCCGTCGGTAAATAATTACATTGTTTTTCAAAAAAAAAATATTAAGAAAATCGTCGATAATCCGTCGCTAATTACCGACGGATTACCGACGGCCACTTTAATATTTTAATTTTTATTTATTTTTATTAAATATTCCGTCGGTAATCCGTCGGTAAATAATTACATTATTTTTTTTAAAAAATATTAAGAAAACCATCGCTAATCCGTCGCTAATTACCGACGGATTACCGACGGCCACTTTAATATTTTTATTTTTATTTGTTATTATTAAATATTCCGTCGGTAATCTGTCGGTAAATAATTACATTATTTGTTTAAAAAAATATATTAAATAAACCGTCGGTGTATATATGTATGAATGTTTGTATGTATATACATGTATGTGTGTATGTCTATGTTGATGATAGTATATGTGTGTATGTATACGTATATGATAGTATATGTACACGTATGTATATACATTACACCAAATGTTGTCTTAGACAACAAAGGCTAATTGCCTATGTTGCTTAAGATAAGCTTAGGCAACAAAGACTAATATATGTTGCCTAAGTTTTCTCTTAGGCAAAGTGTGGTTCTGTGTTGCCTAAATGTCACCTTAGGAAACATATAAATGATTATATGTTGGTAAATAATTACATTATTTTTTTAAAAAAAAATATTAAGAAAACCGTCGGTAATCCGTCGCTAATTACCGACGGATTACCGACAGATTTCCGACGGCCACTTTAATATCTTAATTTTTATTTATTTTTATTAAATATTCCGTCTGTAATCCGTAGGTAAATAATTATATTATTTTTTAAAAAATATATTAAATAAATCGTCGGTGTATATATGTATGAATGTTTGTATGTATATACATGTATGTGTGTATGTCTATGTTGATGATAGTATATGTGTGTATGTATACGTATATGATAGTATATGTACACGTATGTATATACACTACACCAAATGTTGTCTTAGACAACAAAGGCTAATTGCCTATGTTGCTTAAGATAAGGTTGGGCAACAAAGACTAATATATGTTGCCTAAGTTTTCTCTTAGGCAAAGTGTGGTTCTATGTTGCCTAAGTGTCACCTTAGGCAACATATAAATGATTAAATGTTGGTAAATAATTACATTATTTTTTTAAAAAAAATATTAAGAAAACCGTTGGTAATCCGTCGCTAATTACCGACGGATTACTGACGGCCACTTTAATATTTTAATATTTATTTATTTTTTATTAAATATTCCGTCGGTAATCCGTCGGTAAATAATTACTTTGTTTTTCAAAAAAAATATTAAGAAAACCGTCGGTAATTCGTCGCTAATTACCGACGGATTACCGACGGCCACTTTAATATTATAATTTTTATTAAATATTCCGTCGGTAATCCGTCGGTAAATAATTACTTTATTTTTTTCAAAAATATTAAGAAAACCGTCGGTAATCCGTCGCTAATTACCGACAGATTACCGACGGCCACTTTAATATTTTAATTTTAATTTTAATTTATTATTATTAAATATTACGTCGGTAATCTGTCGGTAAATAATTAGATTATTTGTTTTAAAAAAATATATTAAATAAACTGTCGGTGTATATATGTATGAATGTTTGTATGTATATACATGTATGTGTGTATGTCTATGTTGATGATAGTATATGTGTGTATGTATACGTATATGATAATATATGTACACGTATGTATATACACTACACCAAATGTTGTCTTAGACAACAAAGGCTAATTGCCTATGTTGCTTAAGATAAGCTTAGGCAACAAAGACTACTATATGTTGCCTAAGTTTTCTCTTAGGCAAAGTGTGGTTCTATGTTGCCTAAATGTCACCTTAGGCAACATATAAATGATTATATGTTGGTAAATAATTACATTATTTTTTTAAAAAAAATATTAAGAAAACCGTCGGTAATCCGTCGCTAATTACCGACGGATTACCGACAGATTTCCGACGGCCACTTAAATATTTTAATTTTAATTTATTTTTATTAAATATTCCGTCTGTAATCCGTAGGTAAATAATTACATTATTTTTTAAAAAAAAATATTAAGAAAACCGTCGGTAATCCGTCGCTTATTACCGACAGATTACCGACGGCCACTTTAATATTTTAATATTTATTTATTTTTATTAAATATTCCGTCGGTAATCCGTCGGTAAATATTTACATTATTTTTCAAAAAAAAATATTAAGAAAACCGTCGGTAATCCGTCTCTAATTACCGACGGCCACTTTAATATTTTAATTTTTATTTATTTTTATTAAATATTCCGTCGGTAATCCGTCGCTAAATAATAACATTATTTTTTTTTAAAATATTAAGAAAACCGTCGGTAATCCGTCGCTAATTACCGACGGATTACCGACGACCACTTTAATATTTTAATTTTTTTTATTATTATTAAATATTTCGTCGGTAATCTGTCGGTAAATAATTACATTATTTAAAAAAAACATTAAATAAACCGTCGGTGTATATATGTATGAATGTTTGTATGTATATACATGTATGTGTGTATGTCTATGTTGATGATAATATATGTGTGTATGTATATGTATAAGATAGTATATGTACATGTATGTATATACACTACACCAAATGTTGTCTTAGACAACAAACGCTAATTGCCTATGTTGCTTAAGATAAGCTTAAGCAAAAAAGACTAATATATGTTGCCTAAGTTTTCTCTTAGGCAAAGTGTGGTTCTATGTTGCCTAAGTGTCACCTTAGGCCACATATATGTTGATCCAAACCCTCAGTGATTTAATAATGACCCTCTCTTATATACTTAGTGAAAATTGTAAGTAAACAATATGTATCCGAGTTTCACTATCGCTGATAAGTACTAAGATCTTACAGTACCGCTGATAGGAACTCTCGCTCTTTAGATTAAACATTCAGCGAACACTGTTCATCATTAATGCGCTGAGTCTGTTCAGTCATTATGATGATCGCTGATAAGTTAGTTGTTTACTTATGATCCCTGAAGACAAGTTTCACGTCAACAAAGGTTCTACGCTGAAGTCGAAGATCAAGCTCAAGAACCAGCGACAAGTCTCCTAATGAACTGATGCGGATCAGCGAAGACTCAGATTTGTCCACTCAACGTGAAGTATCAAGTACAAGACTTCAGCTATCGCTGAACTTTATCATCTGCTGAATAGTAAATGATAATCGCTGAATCAACGAAAGCTCATCATGAAATCCTCCGTACAAAATACTTTTGTCTTAACCACCCTTGCATGCCTCCGTACGAAATGTCAGAAAAGAACCTCCGAATATCTGAAATCGTACAACCACTCTGATACTACACTGTTCATCCTTACGGCTACTAAGGTTGTCAACCAAGGTCAATGACATGCAACCAACCAGCTGATGACACGTGTAAAGTATATACTGACTTGCATTAAATGCATGCAGTATATAAAGAGATGAACTCACTTCATTTTGAAGTAACTTGCTAACTCTGGACAAGTTCAAATCTCTTATCTCAAGATAGGTTATTATTAGTAATTTCCTTATCTTTCTTAGTGCAAGAAACCTTAGTGTTCCAACTTGTTTAGATTTAGGTTTATCCTTAATCTTGTCTCCGCAACAAGCTGTAAATTGTTAATGATTTATCAATAAACAATTTAGAAAAGTAAAATCTGTGTGTTTGTATTCAACCCCCCCCCCCCCCCCCCCTTCTACAAACTTGTATAGGCCTTCGGGACCAACAAGTGCTATTCCAGAAAGGCTGATTCCAAAGGAAATACACATGTGGACCGATGAAGATAAGAAGAAAGTGGCTATAGATACAAAAGCCAGATCCATACTATCCATGGCCCTTCCTGACGAAGTCTACCATTCCGTCATGAACCTGAAGTCATCAAAAGCCATGTAGGACACAATATGTGTTCAGTATGAAGGAACGTCTGAAGTCCAGGACTCAAGAAAGATCAACCTGGTAAGACAATACGAAAGCTTCATTTCTGGTAAGAATGAAACTCTCTCTGAAGTTCACCAACGTTTTAATTGTTTAATTATAGATCTGAAAACTGTTGGTAAGGAATATTCTAACTTTGAAGTGCTGACAAAGTTTCTAGAATGTTTACCTGAAAGCTGGGACAATTATTCCATGTGTCTCAAGCTGTCAAAGGATCTAAGATCAATGACCCTTGCTACCTTATATGGCACGTTGCTGAATCATGAGCAATCCAGCCATCTTAAGAAGAATCTTGTAAAAGATTCCAAAAGCACCCCTGTTGCTTTATTCTTAGAGGAACCTTCTACTCAGCGACCCTCGGTCACTATCACTGAGTTAGAGAGTAACTCTGAAAGGTCATCAGATTCTGATTCTTCAGATGATGATGAATCCTTGACTCTCCTAACTAAAAAGTTCAGGAGATTCGCCAAGAAGAAAATGTTTAGAAAGAACAAACCTCTTTCCATAACTGACAAGCCTAAATCATCAGCTTTTGTTGATAAGGCTACTGCTACTTGTTTCAACTGCGAAAAGACAGGTCATTTCGCTAATGAGTGCAGGTCAAAGAAAATCATGAGACCTTCAGCTTTTACAAAGAAATCCTTTGTTCCAAGGAATAAAGATGACAAATACTCAAAGCTGAAGGAGAAGTATGCAAAGCTGAAAAGTTTTAAGAAGAAAGGAAAAGGCCTGATGGCTGACTATGATTGGGCTGCTTCTGATGAAGAAGCATCATCATCTGACTCTGAAGATGATGAAGCAAATCAATGTCTCATGGCCAAGATTGAAGAAGAGGAAGAAAGTTCAGACATTCCCTCCACTTCAACAACTACCATTCAGGTATCAC